>BPLR01011995.1:0-228858 GCA_021605095.1 Caerostris extrusa | reverse complement strand
ATTTTTCTCGAATTTGTGAAGTGGAAGGTTTTTGCTGACAGAGATGGAAGCATGTCATTTTGAAACTTTTTTTTCGAAAACAACAAGAATATGGTGAACAAAATTTTTCTTTTCCTGGAATTTTTTTTTTTTTATCTTTCTTGGTTTCACTTTGAATTTCAATCTCGCCTGATTTTTTTTTTTTTTTTTGTTCCATGTTAAGAAATGCCTTCAAGTTTAGACTAAAATGTATTAAAAAAATTATAAAAACTGAATAATCTACGTTTTTCAGGAAGATGTTGCAGATATTTTTTATGTAATTTAATTTCGAAATCAATAAAATATCAAAAAAAAAAAAACATTTAATTAAAAAATTAAACGTTTTATATAAATCAAAGCGCAATACATTCTTAACTCAAAAGAAAAACTACACTTACAATACATGGTTAAAGATAGAATTAGTTTGAAATATATTTTACAGCCCTCTTCACTCTGTAATGCATAAAAAATACATAACAATGAATACAAAATAATTTATTATGAGCACATATACGAAACTACCGAAAATGGTTCAAATATGTGATGATTTATACAACAATGACATGAAATAATGATTATGACTGCAGTTATTGCCAGCGAGATCAATATATAATGCAGCTCTGCTAAGATACTAGTTGGAAGAGGAATAGTCGTCTAAAATATTGATATCATTTCTCTTTTGATGACCTATTATGTAATGTGTCTCAGTAATGTTAGGGAGTATTCCATACAAGTTTAGTAGAAGGTGATAATGGTCTGTGCCATTGTTACAAATGTCGTCATAATTCTTCATCATAATCGTAACTGAACTATTACTGCGTAATAATTTTAGAATAAATAATATTTGTTACTTAAAGTGGTTAGCAAAAACTAATAGTTTTTATCATGTTTTGTTTTCTTATCATCGAAAATAATTAACAATAATATATTCTTTCATTTTATTGATTTAGTGTATCTTAAAATAGGAAAAGGTTAAATATGTTATTTGAAATAAATGTAAAGCTAAAAGAAGAACTTAATGATTTTTTTTTAAAACTTAAAACTCGTATATCTGTAATTGATTGTTTTTTGCTTTAGTTGCTTAAATTGTTTATCTTTTTCAAACACATGTTTTCATAAAATTATATTATGTCGTTCTTTACTAATAACGGTAGCTAAAATGATAAAGCAGGTTAATTCGTATTATAAAGTATTAAGGCACATTGTTTAGAAATGCATAATATATGGAAAACAAATAACAAAAGAAAATATTGTTATTGTTATCTGTCATTTTAATTAGTCACAAATTAATATAATTATTATCTTTTCTCATAATATCAAAAATAATTATATGCATCATAATTAAATATTAATTCTTTTATGATTATAACTTTAATATTACTGTTATGCTTTATACAAAATGAATGTTAATACTTACATTGTATTAATGTTACTTTATTGTTACATTTTTAAATTAGTATAATTATTATTTACCTGTATTTTAATTAGTCGCAAATTATTATAATTAATTATCTTTCTTCATAATATCAAAAAATAACTAATACATTACATCAGTTAATATTAAACCTTCTATGATTATAACTTTAATTTTTTCACTAATGTTATGTTATTTTTTTAATTAGTCACAAATTAGTATAATTAATTATCTTTCTTCATTTATATAAACAGTTAATATTAAACCCTCTATGATTATGTTAATGTAATTACTTCACATATCAGAAAATAAATTTAAGTTGAACAAATTATAATATGCATTCAAATAGATTAAATTAACTTTAATTATAAAGAATTACATTTGTTTTGCAAATTACAAGGAACAAAATTTAATTTTTAAAAATTGAAGTACTAAAACATATGATGACATGTGTGTTGTTTACAAGTTTTATTTAAAAATTATTTTTTAAAAATATCATTTTTATAGAATATTTAAAAATGTAAATTAATTATCTATTATAAATGTAAATTAATTATTCCAGTCTGTTTATCCTTATCATACCTATTCTGCAATTTATTATTGTATTTTTTACTTATTGATAAAATGACTACAACTTAGTTTATCAGTTACAGAATTAAATTTCACAATTTCAGAAGATTTCAAAAATTTAATCAACGTCAGAAAATTTTTTGCTTAAGTGATAATGGTAAAAAAAATCACAATATGTAAATATATATATATTTGCATTGGTTAATAGTATTTTATCATGTATATTAAATGTTTTTGAGATATTTGAAAAATTCATTATGCAAATTTTCAAAATCTAAATTAAATTGCATGTGCTTTTTTTTTGAAACTTTTCAATTTTTCCCAGGTTTCGCCCAATTTTGGTTTTCAAAATTTTTGTCGTATTGGTGAAGTGAAAATTTTTTGCTGACAGAGATGGAAGAAGGTTTCAGCATTTCATTTTTGAAAAACTTTTTTTTCTTTAAAAACAACAAGAATATGGTGAACAGATTTTTTTGTTTTCTGAAAGTTTTTCTTTTATCTTTCTTGATTTCACTTTGAAATTTCAATCTCGCCTGATTTTTTTTTGTTCCATATTAAGAAATGCCTTTAAGTTTAGTCTAAAAAGTATTTTAAAAAAATGATGAAAATTGAATAATCTACTTTTCTTGAAAGAAATTGCTGATTTTTTTTTTTAATGCAAATATTAATTTCACCAATCAATAAAAATTATACTATTGCTTCCAAAAAGCAAGACCAGTTTTCAATTTCAATTTCCCGGGCATATGGTATTTCAATTTTTTTCTTTTTTTAGGTTGTTGCCACTGTCCTTCACATCTATGCGAAATTTTACGTCGAAATATTCATTAGTGATTGTGTTACTCTTGGTTTTGTGAGATGCTGAAACTGATTCCGGCGATTTTTGAAATGTCTCTTCAATCGACTCAAACCGTTGTCGCCGGAATGGTCTTTTGAGTTTACGGAATAGCCAGAAGTAGTACGATGCTAAATCAGGTGAATACGGTGGTTGTTTTTGTCGAAAAAATCACGAAGAATCAATCAAGTGTGACTGGCGCACTCAGTGTTTTCGGTACCAATCAAGATTTGACACGTTTGAGGCCCAAAACATCCTTTAAAACAGAATTTTGAAATTCCAACATCATCAGCGATGTCTCTAATTGTATATCGACGGTTTGCAAGCACCAAATCTTTAATTTTTGGAAGTGAACTTCGTCGGTTGAGGTTGGTCGTCGACCACAGGGTTCTTCGTCTTCAACGCGTTCTCTGCCTTCTTTGAACTGTTTTTACCACTTCTAAACATTTCTTTCCGATAAAGGATTGCTCGCCAAATAACTTCTGAAACATTCTATACGTTTCCACAAACAAATTTTAATGCAAGTTCTTACCTCAATTAATTCACGTTTCAAAAAATCGCCGGAATCAGTTTTAGCGTCTCAAAACCAAACGTAACTGAAACACTAATGAATATTTTGACGTCAAATTTCACACATATGTTCAAGAACAATGCCAGCAACCTAGAAATGAAAAAAAAAAAAATGAAATTCTATAAGCCCCCTGGAATTTTAAATTGAAAATTGTTCTTACGTTTTGGACATATTAGTATAATATAAAGCACATTGATTTTTTTCATAGTAGTATTTTTATGTCATACAATACATATATTTATTTTTAAATGTTTTTTTTTTTACGTCGACAGATTAAGGACTGTGCAAAAAAAAAAACCTAAAAAGAAAAAAAAATTGAAATTCTATAAGCCTCGGGAATTTTAAATTGAAAATTGATCTTACTTTTTAGACACAGTATTAAAAGTATTTATTTATTAACTAGTAATTTTTAAGATCAAATATTATAAAGTTTCCACATCTTCTGAAAATAATGTAAATATATTTTTTTTTTAATTAATTTTAACTTATAATGTATTCATAATATGATTTAATACTCCAATTTCAAAATGGATGTACTTGAGAATATGTCTGCCTATGTCTTTTGAAGTAGAGATATTATAGGACAATTTTACTGACCATATCATCTTAACTACTAAATTTATAAGGTCAAGTGGAAAAAGGTAAGTTGCCTTGCTAAAGGTGGACTATGCTTGTTAGCTGAACTTAAACAGAAACCTTTATAAAGTCACAATATTCTGTAATTTTAAGTGGTCTGAATTGGAAAACATTAAGTTTTTCAAGCTTGTTTTAATAATTTACTTTTCAAAAACTAATCCAAAATTTTATAAGGTTAGGAATAAAATAATATTATGCTGACATACATGTTTAATGAAAAAATTAAAATCAAATCTCAAACTAAATAATAATTATAATTAAATTAATAATAATAATAATTAAATTATAATTGAATAATTTTATATTCGTGCATTACATAATTAATCCAATACTTCTTAACATAATAATTAATGACATAAAAATGTTTTTCAATTAAAATGCAAATTGGTCGAAAAACTAATTGGATTAAAACCAAGTTAAAGCATAAGATAACCTACAATTATGGTAAATCACAGATTTTTGTCTGTGTGAATTCATTTAAATATATAATTTTTTTTTTTATTTTTTATTTTCCCATAAATAAAGTTTACAAAGTGTGTATTTTTTTCAATTCCAAAGTGATGGATGAAAATTAAAAAAAAAATTATAAAACTTTGTATAATATTTCCTAGAGATAGAAATTTACATCGTATGAATATTTCTTGGATTTATTGTGATTTCATTTCTTACATCTTAATATTATTCATTTTCTTATTGTAAAATTATTGTAAATTAGCTTGATGATATTATATTACATTACATATTTTAATGATATATTATGATCAACTTCTTTTCAATCCCTTCTATTAATTCACACGCTCCCTATATATATATTGTTCAAATATTCAATCGTTAATAAAATACTTTTTATTCATCCACTCAAGTTCAAAAACATTTTTGAACTTGAAGTTGATGACACTTGATGCTAATACAGTTTTTTTCAAATATTAATTCAGTAATTAATTTAAGTGTTTTTTAGGTTTAAGTTGCATGTATCTATCAATAGATGGCGCCAGATAAACTTAAAAATGAATGAAAATTATTATAAAAGACTTTCTGCAATAGAGTAAAAAAAGTAGGAATTGACTTTTTAAAATTTTTATTATATTACTTGTTTATTATTATTCCGCAAAAAATGTGTGGAATATTATTATATGTGTTATGTGCTTCTTTTTTATTTCTATTGACAAATTAAAGATATATGATTTACTTTGATGGTATTTATTATTGAAAAACACTAATTTTTTTTTTTTCTACGGCATTTCTAAAAATTTTCCACAAAATTCTTTTCTTATATGTTTATTCCCTTTTTGATAAAAAGGAAATATGTTAGAAATATTTTTATTCTTTCAGAAATATGTATTAAATTTAATTTTTAAAAACTTTCCAATAATTTTTGTACTGAAATAAGTATGTTTTCTATTGAAACATACTTTTTTAACATTGAAAGCATTGGACTATCTTAATAGAATTATATTTAACGTTTTTATTTGACTATTAAAGAAAACGATGCAATAATAAAAAAAAAATGCAATAAACTTACCAAGACAGACAAAATTAAAACGAGCAAAAAATAAAGAAATTTTATCACCTGACTAGCAGATTATGATTTTATAAAAAAATAATTTTGTGAAATCCGTAAGGATTAATTTTCCCATTTTTATTCTGTAAAGTTATTTTAGAATTGAAACATAAAATTTGAATGGAGTCTCACCTTTCTTAAATTAATGCACATTAATTAAGAGAGAAACTCTGAAACCTACATTTAAATTTCCCCATGTGTACGAATGCAGCATTTTATAAAATGCAAATGCAAAAGGAACTTTTAATATTTAATTTCTTTCATTGTGAAATTCTTACTGCATTTCTGAATTTTACTGCATTTCTGAATAGTTGTCATACACTGCATTTCTGAATAGTTTCAAATTCTGTTGTATAAGTTGTGGAGTAAGTAATAAAATTTTGGGGGAAATAAAGGTCAATTCCTTTCATTTAATACTGATTAGTTTAAGATGAAATAAATTTAAGGATCGTGAAATACCAAATTTGCAATAACCTGTAAGCGTTATCATCATATCTTATATGTCATCAGAATTCATTTAGTATTCACCAAAATTTTGTCTACAAAAGTGATTTTGCATCCTTATTATATGTATTTATTTAATAACAGACATTAAAATTTGATTTTTAAAGGACTTGCATTAACTAGTTAATTTAATAAAATAATTTGGTTGAACTATAGATTCATTTAAAAAAAAAGCAAAGCAATAATATTAATGTCTTCACTATATCGACCAATTATCTATGTAGGTCCCCTTATAATGAATATTATATCTATGAAGACATAGACTATATCTATGTCTTCACTATATGCCAGTAAGTTGCACTTGTATATTTATATGTAAAGTCTCTGAATACTCCCCTAACAGAATACTCTAGCCAAGAACATTATAATGTAGTAGGAAAGGTAATAATAATTAACAATTTTGTCTTTTTTTCAATACATGGAAATTTAGGTGAGGTAATGTAAATTATTTATAGCAATTAAAAAATCAGTTATTGCATTTGGAAGAACTTACATATATGAATCATTTGGTTTTACATTACTGTGAATCATGTGCTTTTTATTGAAACAAATATAAAACAAAATTTATTTCTCTTTTAATTAAATATGTAAAAAAAGTTTTTGAAAGATGCAATAATATATTAAAGTAGAAATAATATATTAACAAATAAAATAATAAAGTATAAATAAATAAATTAAAATAGTTAAATAATAATAAAATAAATAATATAATATTTCTGAGATTTCCTAGATTACAAATTTTTTTTAAAAAATTTAAAAAATTGCTATGAATATTATGTATGAGAAGTATATTTTTAACTTTAATGATAAAAATACAATTTGAACATTTTTTAATGAAAATATTTTTATATTGCATTATAATAAACTCATCTTAATTAAAAACTAATGCATTTTATTAAATGCCTTTTCAAATCTAAATCTTTATTTTATAATTAATGGATTAGCAAACTAGTAATCTTTTACAACGTGGGTAACACGGAATCAAATCGACTTGAGTTCCGATTCTTAATGGTAGCATGCACAAAAGCCATAAGTTAAAAATCGTGGCAGAATGTCTTGTAAAAGTTCTTTAAATTTCTTTTCAACAACAAACAAATCTTTTCCAAAAGTCCAAATCCCCCCTTATAATCCCTCCTCTTAAGTCCCAACCTTTCTCTTCCCTTCTAATATTCATCCGTTTCGTTTCTCGCGATTTTATTAAAAATTCTTCACAATGATATTTGCACAATGTTCAATTCAAATATTTAAAAAGAACTAATTCTCCATGAATGGATAGATTACAAGCAAATATTTCCATAAGTTGTTTGTTTAAATTCACCTTAATGCAAACATTCTTTGGCCGTCGTAAATTCCACCACCATAAATAAAAATATTCTTTCTCTAAAAGTAAATTGATGCGACTTTATAATTAATTTCTATTGATTGCTACGTAGTAAATGTTAAGTATATGAATGAGTTTCAATTTATGAAGCATTTCGTATTTTTACAAAAATAAAATAAAATTTTTTCATGATAATATATCATTTGTCGAATCGTACCACGATGTCATAACACATATCAGAAAATGCCATCCTTTATATCAATTTGTCATTGAAATTTCTGTTGAATGAGCTTAAATAGAAACACATTCCAATGGTACATTAAAAAAATATTGATTTTCAAAATGTTTTAATACAGAAAATTCAATGAGAAACTTCTATTGAAATATTTACAATTTAGAATACTTTAATATTTCAAAATATTAAATAATTATAATTTTTTTAACTTTTACTTATGTGATATGATGTTGCTATAAGATTTGGCATGAATATTTAATATTTTTTTGAGCTTTGTATATATTTTAACTCACAGGGAAGAAATAAGAATAATTTTAAAAATATAGAGAATAAACTAATAAATGATAAAAAGTTTAGAAAAAGTTTACTTATAGCTGATTAAATATTTTATAATATTTATTGCAGTTGTTTAAATATTTTATTATATATACATTAAGACACACAGTATATGAATATCAATTATTCAAATAAAAAGTAGAGAATTAAAAAGAAAATATATTTTCAAGTAAATAAAGATTTTTGAAAAATATTTTTACTTTCACTTATCTCTGAAAAGAACAAATTCAGAAAAATATTATTGGCTTAATTTTTCGAGTGCCCCTTTGATCTCGAATACTTTTTTACTTCAAAAGAACTTAAAGAACGTTGCTCTTTGCATAATTAACCGGGTTTTTCCTTCCCAGTTTATTCATAATTCTCAACTTCAATAGCTACCTTTTTTTAATCGTATTTCTAATATATCACAAACATGCAATACAATTTGTTTTAACTAATATGTGTCATCGAGATCTAACCTGAAGATAAATTAATAAATGACGAATATAGTGGAATATGTTTTAACAAATTAATGTTATCTGAAAAATTTATACTCTTTTAATCGCTGATATAACTTTAATTTTAATTTTCTATTCCAAGATATCAGTGAAGTTATTGTAACAATTTGGAGTGCAAAAGTTAAGCAATAAGCGGAAATATTATGATATTCAGTGAAAAGAATAATATATAACATACGGTATACTGACAGGTACTCACGGTAGTACGTAGTACATGACAGGTACGCGAACAAGAAAACTTTGTTCGTAGAAAATATTTTTGCATACTAGTATGATATTAAAAGAAACGTGTTTGATACAAAATACATCTTGTCTAAGACGTTAGAAGAAACATCGAAATAGACGAATTCTAAAAAATGAGTAGTGAGCATCATTTAATAATGCCAGAAGATAGCACGACTTGAAGAATTCTGGTGTTAATCTGAAGTCACCCCCTCATAAATATTAATAGTTTCGTCAATTATTGATTCCATATCACATTCTGGCATTCGGTGTCACAAGTTTCGGGTTCGAGTCCCAGGGTGCCATGGATATTTGAAGTGGTTTTGGAATCCATTTTAAACCGTATTTCTCGAACTGTACCATTTTTCCCGGACTGTTGGGTGCAGAACTAACAACTCTACCCCGTAAAAAGACATGGTGCACATGGACTGTAGTGCCTGGAGTTAGTTAGTTGCTAGTTAGGATTCCATATCAAAGTAAAGGAACAATGTCTCGAAGTGTAATATGCAGATGTACAAGACGCCCTAACTGCTCTAGATAACTGTTCAGTGTCTGCAAGTAGAAGCTTACCGATCACTGACTACACATCAGCTGGCTTATGGCCTTGCAAGCGTCAACAATAACAGCTGTATCTCGGTAAACTATATGCAGGTCAACTGCATATATGGAGTTTGATGGCGGCGTCCCGTAGAAAAAGCCACTTAAAATGGTCTCGAGATCTTTTCAAATGCAGCTATCAACAATGCATTAACGTGTTGCTTAACGATGAGACTTAGTTTAAAGATAGATCATCAACAACTACTGATCCGGGGGATCCTTGTATTTCTGTAGTAGTCAGACAGCATTTCGAATTGCGCACATTGCCTTTCGCAAACTTCACTTAATAATTTGACGTTTTTAGGAGGAGATCGGAAGTTGTTTATGTCTACCCTCATGCAATTGTGACTGCAGTACTCTAAGAAGATGACATTCTTGCACTGTATATTTGTACGTTTACCAGCAATTCATGAGTCCCAGTTATGTTTTTATGCATTATGATATCCGAGTTATGATGTATTATGATATTCGAAAAAGAATCTGAAACACTACTTCGCATGGTGTAGGAATCGTGATTGCCTAACTTAAATCATTCGAAAATTTATTAGGAATACTATGTAGACAAATAAATTTTCTTTTTCAACTTCTTAGTAACCCTTTCGAGATAAGAGTGTGTTTTCTATGTGCGTAGGTGCCTAGATTATATAAGTCTTGACAGGAAACGTAATTATTTTTTATTGAGAAATTCTTATGAATTTGCATTGACAATCGTACTGTTGTGTTGTTCTATATTATTTAATTATTTAACAAGTTTCTTTGTAAATTTATTGAATAGTGTATTTTATTCAACTTCATGTCTTTTATTCCCGGAAATCTGTCACATTTTCTTTTTAAAAATAAATAATATTTACACTGCTGAAAAATGAAATCCCAACATCAAAAAGAAATGTTTGCAGGAATGTACTTTAGTAAATCATTTAGTTAAATCAATTATCAAAGCTTAAAGGTCACAGATTAAATTATGACAAGCAAATTAATTTTACAAGGGAAATGGGGGACAATAATAACCGGTTTTAATCTCCATGATTTTAAATGCAACCATACAAAGGTCCATGAATAGTGCCGTACAGGTGCCGTATGTCAATCTGTCCATGCCTGTTGCACTTTCTCGCTTAAATCAGCAGTGGTCCTTGCTGGTACAATAGGGCTACAAGAAAGTAGATATACTTTTCGGGATATTGCAGAAAAAGAATGCATCCACGGTGCATGATTATTGGCAGCAGTAGTAAAAGGGAAGGAACTGCCATAAGAAAACCATGATCTAGCCAACGCGGGGTGTCAGGAATACACGTGCCTGAGAGGCACGGCTGAAAGTCATCAAAGTACAGCTTTAGTGCATTGTACAACATTTTCAACAGAAATTCAAAATTCTTTCAGTATCAGAGTGGCACAGCAAATGATAGTGGGTTACTTGATTGACAGCTCCGAGCTAGACGCTATGTAATGTTCATTTCACTAATTCTACCTGTTCCTTGGTGACTAACACCTGTTCAGTGGTGTCAAAATAGAGCTTCTTCGGTGGTGGAGTGGATATTAGTTGTGTTTACAGATAGGAGTGTACCTGTGGTGGCCGTAGGTTGGTTAAAATGTGTCTCGGTGAGATCTTGATGGCAATCTTTGTTCATTGTAGACACCAAAGTTAAGGTAAAAGAATCAAGGAATTGGTGACTGAAGCGATTTACTGCCCATTTTTATCATTATTACAGGTGGCATTTTCCAGCAAAATAGCATTCATCCCCATACTGTTACTGTTACCCAACTTTCCCTACAGAGTGATAATATATTGACTTGGATATATCTTTTTCCAATCAAGTATGCTTAGGACATTATTGGACAAAACATCCAGCGTCATTCCACAACCAACATGAACAGTTACTGATTTCCCTATCCACGTGCAGTAGGCATGGAACTTGATTCCACAAAATGACATATGTCATCTGTACGACATAATGCACGCACTTATTCATGCTTGCATTCAAAATCATAGAGATTACAGCGATTATTAGTATGCCACATCATTTCGCATTTGAAATTAATCTTCTTGCTCATACTTTAATTTATGACCTTGAAACTTTAATTAAATAAATATATTAATTATACAAATGCGTTCCTTAAATTCCATAACTATATGTATCCGCTTTTTCTGTTGCTGGTTTTATCATTAATGAATATCATATTAATTATCATTGAAAATTTCTGAAAATAATAAAATATAGTTCATTAACGCAAATGTTATAATGTGATTTACATTTTTTATTTTTAGAAAAGAACTGTGCCAAAAATAATTTGCCATTTGTATATGACTTTCGAAATCAGGGTTATACAAAGATTTTTGCATAAAATCAATTTTTAAAGAATGAGTAAATACATTTTTTTGTATATTTTTTAACCTTTGAGAAGTTACAGCCTTATATCAATAATTTAAAAATGATCTAATAAATTTAAACGATAAAAATGTTTAAAAAAATGTTGTTTCCTAAAGACAAGAAGCTTGGCTTGGGTTTATTTGTCACTAGAACAGTAGATATGAAACAAATTCATTATTTTATGGTGCATGCTGGAAGTCGTGCAACATTGCTTCCTATTTTGCTACAATTTTCAATGAACAACTCAAAATTGTCCTATTGTCTTCTATCATTTAAATCCTGATAAGTACTTAAAACAGTATAAGGGTATATAGTATACCTATATAACACAAGGGTATATAGCGTAATATACCTTTATGTTATATAGGTATATTGTTATTACAGATATTTCTTCATACTAAAGAAAAGTATTAATTTTTTTTTAAATCTGTATCTGTTTTATTGTAAATCATGTTGCAATCACCACATCCAAAATTATTACTTTCATGGATAAAGTTAAATTACCTTAAGATATTTATGATTTTTAGTAAATATGTTTATTTTGTCGATTTTTCGTAGTTTATACTTGTGTTAAAAATTAAAAGAATTTATATCGGAATTATTGAACAAAGTTGAATGAAAATAGGTCTAAACATATTTTGATGTAGTACAAAAACAACAATTGTAGAGCATCCGTATGATCGTTATTAAGATCTCTCAGCGCCCAAAGTTCTATAAAAAGATCTTTCAAATATTGAATAAAATAATGAGTCAATGGGGGGTATGTTTTCCTCTTGCAGATATGCAGTTCTTAAAATGGAAATTTGTATTGGGAATTGGACAGTTTATGAGTGCTCTGGAAATCAGTCCTTTTCTCCTGCAGTGCTGTTTTTACTCCCTGAATGGCTCTCAATATGTGAAAGGCGAGATGAAATTGTCCTCTCAAGAGCTTCTTAGACACTTTTTATTTGGTTAAAAGTTTGATGAAGGACATGCACAGAGAAAAACAAGATCTGGTTATAAGGGTCTATAAAAAGGCAAGCATAGATTCTGTGCTCTCTTAAAATATGGTACCTGTCAGACTTTCAAACCTCAAATCTCTTTTCTAGAGAGTTGGAGGTTTGGAGAGACAATTAAGGAGAGTCAGCCCTGATGAGTTTTCTCCAAATCGCCAACAGTAGTGAATATGCTGAACCCTAAATCATCACTGAATAGAATGATTCACCATTAATCCCTAGACAAAAATCGATGTTCCATGTCAAATATTGAATAGGCTCTTCGGTGCAGGATGCAAACAGGATATCTTTTATCCAAATCCCCTTCCCATGTAGCTATATGGAAACAGTAATGCTTGAAACTCGGGTTCTTGAAGCTACATGAAAGTCACGAGAGAACTGAGAAGTTATAAATTTCTGTTATACCTTGCTGTAACAATCAAATACCAAACTTTATTGTCCGCCTCGGCTGTTGGACGACCTTGTCAATGCTTTCTTTTTGGATTTAGTAATTTTTAACTGTTTATATGAATTGGCATAGATTCTTGAAATCTGCCATTTATATTACCCCTGTTCCAAGTCTCTTCATGTCTGTCTATCTCATCAAAATGTGTGCGGTTATTAGTTTTAACAGTTCGGGGGCCTGATGGCCGACTATCTAGCGCTTTGGCGCTCGGTACCACATGTTTATGGTTCGAGTCCCGTCGTTGCCATGGATGTTTATAGTGGTTTGGAATCCATTTTAAGCCGTAGGTCCCTGTCTGCTATGATCGTAGAACTTCAAGAGCCTAATCAGACTTCTCACGCACATCATTCTCAAACTGTAAAGGAGCAACTCAGTTCTAGGCACGGTGATGTGGTGTGATATAGTAGTAGTTATAAAGTATATACCTTAAATTTCACTGAATGTTACAAAAATAAAAAAAATAAATTGGTGAGGTGTGTATATAAGAAAAAATTACCATGTGCGCTTTTAAAACTGTCTCTATACGCACCACCCACATGCACGTTTATACTTAGATAAACATTAGAAATTCGAATCTTTGTTTGAAAGCTTTTGTCTTTTCTTTCTTTAAGTATTTTACACGAAAATCGGCAAAATATGCAAATTCTCTTCATTTTGAATACCAGTGTATGTTATGCATAAGTGAATAACTTCCATTTTCTGCAAGGTAGTTTTAGTGGAACATTGCATTTGCTTAAAGACTAATGCAGAAAATTCAAATTACTTTATATTTAGCTCCAACTTGTTTTTTTTTTCAAATAATTACTTGATTAGGTCCTGCGCGTAAGAATTCTTCCATCTTCTTAATTATTTACTCTTGATCAGACTATCGCGTCTTTTCTTCCAATTACTTCAATTACGCGATGCACAAAAATAAGATTAGAGAGAGATCTTAAATCTAGCAAATTTTGCATGATCTGAATGGTTCCATATGATAATTAATTTTAATACCATGCTATTTCGAATAAATGATATAATTTGCATAACTTTTACATCATTAAATAAACATTAATTTACTGCCCCCATTCATCTAAATTTGCTTTTCGTATGACGACAATGCACTTAATTAATTAATTTTGCAATTTAATGAAAAAGAAAGTGTGTTTTCATGTTTTTCGCTTTAGACTTGTTTGTTTCTTCATGTGTTCTAATATTTGTTTTCTCATGTTATGTACTTGTACTTTAAGAGTCGACAATATCTTTACTGTAATCATAGTGTGTATGTTTTCTGATACAACTTATTATTTAAAAAATGTTTCGCATGATGATTTACCACTGAGGCATTAAAAATGATTTTTAAACATTAAATATGGATATTTAATTTAAGATATTGTAGATCAATATAGGTTAAAGATAAATATTTAACATTGATGATGAATTTAAAAATTATTGAAAGTTTTATTAAAATTTTTATTATTTGACAAAAGTGGAAATATTTTTGCAACTCATTTAATGAAGAAAAAGTAATGAGTTAATACAATTGTTTTTTTATATTGGAAAACAATTATTTAAGTTGAACTAATAATTATTTATGTTTCTGAGATGAATCTAGTATCAGTGATTTTACAAGAGAGTAATGTTAAATAATGTAAATAACTGAATAACATCATTTAAACATTGTTTGCAGTATCTAGTAGTATAAATGAGTTTTTGCTTTTAGAAAGTAGAACAATAATAGAAATTTCTGTAAAATATATTTATTAAATTTTGTGAAATACTATCGTAGAAATTATGATCTTTTTCATTATTCCGCTAACAACATAAAGATTTTGAGAGACAGAAATGTATTTTTCATATCACACTCTCCATAAATAAAGGATAATTCAGAATCACACAGAAATTGAACTCTAAAATAAAAAATTTCACCTGTAGAATTATCACACACATCTTGAAGAAGAATATGCAAATTACAGAAAACCACCAGATGGCGCGGACAGTACGTTACAATGACGAGAGTGTAAGAGAGGGGTATATAAGGAATGGTGGCAAAGAAGTAAAATTGTTCACGAGCGCTTTAAAAGCCTTTCATTGCAATAACCGCATAGTTGTGGCACAAAGGAAGCATTTGATGATTATTTACGTGATAGAATTATCGGACGACTGGAATGTGGACGTACCCAGCTGGAAGTATCCGAGGAACTTGAATCGCCCAGAGTGTCATCTCGAGGCTTTGGCAACGATTCCAAGATGATGGTAATGTGAGTAGATGTTACAGCACAGGTCGCCCCCGAGTTACAACGCCGAATGAGGACCGATATTTAGCAGTTACTGCCAAAAGAAACAGACGGAGCACAGCATCAGACCTCTCTCGTCAGCCCTCTTCAGCTACCGGTACGACAGTTTCAAGGCAGACCGTGTACAGACGCTTAGGGCACAATGGTCTATATGCTCGTAGGCCTGTCAGATGTGTTCCACTTACCGCAACCCACTGTCGCCTGCGATTAACCTGGAGTAGAGAGCATGCATTGTGGACACCGCAACAGTGGTCTTGTGTGATGTTTTCCGACGAGTCCAGGTTTAGTTTGCAGTCTCATTTTCGCCGGACTTTCATATGGAGAGCGCCAGGTACCCGTTACCACCAAGAAAACACCACTGAACGACACTGTTACGGTGGTGCAGGATGGTTCGTTTGGGGAGGAAATATTCTTGGTTCCAGAACTGACCTGCATGTTCAGAGTGTAACGATGACAGGCCACATCTATCGGGATGTCATTCTGGAACAACATGTACGTTTGTTTCGGGGCGCCATGGGTGCTGAATTTCTGTTTATGGATGACAACGGCCGGCCTCACCGTGCAAACATTGTAGACGAATGCCTTCAATTGGAGGATATCACCTGTATGGATTGGAATACTCACCGGACTTGAATCCAATAGAGCATGTGTGGATATGCTTGGCCGTCGAATTGCAGCCCGTCAACCCCCTCCCACCTGTCAACCGGAACTTCGGAGGGCATTGCTTGATGAGTGGTTAATATTCCCCAAGATCAGATTGATAATTTGATACTCAGCATGCCTAGGCGTTGTAATGCCTGTATTGCATCGTCCGGGAGACATACTCCATATTAACCATCATACTAACCATGTTATACTGTTTTTTAGGTTCTTTTTGAAATAGTTTAATAGGTTCTTTTTTTGAAATTTGCTCCAAGGAGTAAAAATCGCAATTTTTATTAATTATGTCAAACATATAGCATCTTTTTTGCTCTTTTACCTTTTGTTTAATAAATAGACTTTACAAATAAGTCAAATTTGTTTTGCTTCTGTCTCTTTCTTTGCCTGAACTTCATTATCCTTAATTTATGGACATGAGTGTAATTTTTGTAATCGGTGGTTCCCGTGCTTTACTTATGCATGCCATGATCAATCCATTGGTGAACGATTGTAGGAAATTGTAACTTTTATAGTTCTACAGGTAACTTTTTCCACATTTATGTGCCGTTTAGAAAAAAATATAGAAAATTCCCTCAAGGCAGCCTGGTTTTCAAGTGGTAATATTATACGCGCTGCCAAAATCGTTATGATATCTACTCGTTTCTCTAAACTATGTCTGCAATGCTCGCTACCCGCAAAACAAACCGGAGCCCACCTGTATATCTGGTTGTGCATGCTACAATTGCAATATATACAGGGCTTATTTTGAATTGATGTATAATTTCTTCAGAAGGATTTTATGTGTTTCTAGAATGGTGAAATCAGTTAATTAAGTTAATTTAATCATTTTTTATGCTATCGGATTAATTATGAATTACTTAAATGAATTATGTTGCGAAGTGTAATTGAAAAATAAAAATGAATTTTTACAAATTTAACTGCTTGAAATTGGATTGAAAAAAATAGTGCAAATTTATGTTATGACATTAAATCATCTAATTCTGAAGGTTTACTTTTGAAGCGCAGCCAAAAACATTATTTCAACACTATCGCAATTTTCCGAGAATCAATCATGAGTTTCTGTATACAGAAACAGCTGCTCATCCATTTCCGCAAGTGCATTATTGGTTAACATTCGCAGCAGGCTAATTTTGGGTATAATACTTTTTTTGCAAGACCTAAGTTCTTTAATTTTTTCCGCTTTCATTAACCTTTGACCAAATATCATTTTTTGCTGCTATAATACACAAATTACACTAATTCTTTTCACTTATTGACAAAAGGTTTCATTTCTGTCTATTATTTATGACAGCAATTATCATAAATTGCCTGAAACACAAATAATACTTATGCATTATCTTTCTTTTTCAGAAGTTCACAGTTCAAATTAGCATTTGAGAACAATATTTTAAATATCTTTAATCATATCTAGTTTATTGGTTGTGCGCGTTAAAATATAAAAAATTTTAGTTATTAAATTTCATCATGAGAAAATATCTGCGATAGTATACAAAGAAAGTTAGAGAAAACTTCTGAAAATGTGCTCAACATTATAATATTAAACTCAAAATTTATTATTCAAGACTATAACAATTGCTCAATTTTTTATTAAAAAAATCATTTATTGCATTTTTTTGTAAAAGATTATAGCTACATCAGGATATTGATAACAAAACAACACATAATGCATTTTAATAATTTTAAGATGGTAGAACAAAAACAATGAAAATAGAAATAAAAAGATTTTAGAAAGGGTAAAATATATTTTAAGGACATAAAATACTTGAAACGAACAAAAAATTAATATAAATGGCCATTTGCCATTTTAACCTACTCCTATTAATTATATATATCAAAATTAACACTTCAAAATGTTTCAAAATGTGAGATTTTATGGCTAATTTTGATATCATATATTTTAATTCATTGAAAAAGAGAAATAAATTTATAAATTGAAATGTTTTTGTGACTAAATAAAAAAATTAATAAATAAAAAAAAAGACTAAATAAAAAAAATTAATTAATAAAAAAAAAAAATAAATAAAAAATTACAAATCGAAAAGTAATAAATTTTATGAAACTTTTCATGAATAAATAAAAAAATTTAAAAATCATTAATAAAAGATTGAATAATCACATAATTTTTTTAATATCTAAATTATATGTATTTATTTCTGTGAATATTCAAAAAGATTTGATGTTACTAACCATATTTACATCAATATAAAAGTCCAATTTTTTAATATTCACATCGTTAATTAGATTTATTTTGTCACTGTTTTTGTCTAATCATAAAAGTAATGAATTTAGAGATATATGGAATACAAATATCTCAAAGTGAAATTTTCCAAATATGATTTTCTTTTTATATTAAAATTATTTCAAAAATCATTTTATATTTTCGTAACCAATTGAAATTTTAATGAACTCCAGATCTAAATAACATTTAAAATTTCCATTTTGAAGAGTTATTTTCAAAAATTCAATACATTTTAATATCATTCTATAAATGATAAATTTCTTTGAAATAGATTTTAATTATAGAGAGACTGTAATTAATTATTTTGTAGATTTGTAGAAATTTAACTAAAATAACAAGTGGCAATAATTGTAATATAAAATACAAAATATATCTTGCTTGCATCAAAATTAAGATTTAACATATCATGATATTTACTTAAAAATTTAATAGCTATAGACATATTCTTATGATATTCGTTATTTTTATTTATAAAATGCATGTTTTGAGAAACTTTTCAAATTTTGCAATAACATGTTAATAACAAGATATTTTCTCAGTTTTCATTAATTATTATTTTTAAATTTTAAATCTTCTTTAATAATTTTATAATTCGCCTGATAAATGATTCATAAAACTTTTGAAACTGGAAATTTATCAAATATTATAATATTTATTTTTCTAATATGAAGGAATTGGAATTTTATTCCGAGATAATGAAATCTAAATTTAGTATCAATTTTAAATAATACAATTTAAATTGATATCGAAATAATAATCTTTTTTTCAGTCATTTTTATTACGATTAAATTTAGAATATTAAAACTTGTAAAATAATTTGGTTAAATTTAGAATATTAGAATTTATGAGGATGGTAATCTATATTGTCGACGGTAATTAAATAATTTCAGGTTCTTTTAACTAAAATTTAATTTTCATTCACTTTCGTTAAGTTTACATTTTTGAAAATAATGATTTGATAACAAATATTAATATATATAATGCACGTTGGATTAATTCATATTATCTTTTCTTTTAAATAAAATTTTAATAAATGAAATTCAATAATTTTACAACTAAAGCCTTTTTATTGAAATATGAATATGAGACAGAAGTAAATCAAGAATTTATTTTCAAATTTTTCATAGCTTTCAAATGTTTGCTGTCTTTACAGATTTTTTTATCATCTTCAACACATTATTCACATCTTTGTGCATAGAATATGATATACTATATTTATTTAATTTTTTAATATATATTTTCCTTTCATACACTATGAAATTTAATTAAAGAACAACTAAAATTTATTTTGTAATGTGTTTAAAAAATTAGCTGAAATTCCATTTTATGCATAATTTTATCAAGGGCGTTACACAGACAAAATTAAGTATTTCAAAGAAATTAAAAATTCTACAACAATTATAGAAAAACCGTGTATTTTAAGTGCAAATCACCATGAAAAATTAAATTCTGAAAAGGAGCACATTTAAACTTTTAAATTTCAGCTAAGTATAATACTTTCAACAACATGCACAGTTATTGAAAATAATACTCAAAGTAATTTGAAGTAATTATTTAAAAGCAAAAGATAATAAATAAATAAACCTATAATAAATTCGTCAATTTTGTTACTTTCAAAATAATGTGTTGTCTTAAAATAAAAAAAATAATATATATGTTTCATTGGGAAAATACAAAAAAATAATGTTATTTAATTAATTCTTCAAAAAATTTATAGTTTTTCGTTTGTTTATAATAGTAGATTTGTCTATAAATAAAAGGAAGTCAATCATATTTTAATGAATATTAACAGTTAGTATAAAATAAAATAATTAGTTTAAGTTACTATAAAATTAATTCGATTAAATGCCGTTATTAAATCTATCATATAAACAGACATAAAACTATGAAGAACTTATGTATTAAAATATATGAATTATGAATTAGCTTATTATATTATGTTATAAATTAGCTTATTATATTATGTTATAAATTGGCTTATTATATTATGTTATAAATTAGCTTGTTATGTTATGTTATGAATTAGCTTATGAATTAAAATATAATAAAGATAATTACAATTGTGAATAAACTAAAACTAAAACAGACTTTTTAATTTGTAAAATTTAAAAGTTTTCAGTTAATCTTTTAAATTTTAATGATTGTAAATTTTATAATTAAGAATTTGTAAAAAGTTTTCAGTTAAACTTTTAAATTTTACAAATTAAAAAGTTTGTTTTAATTTTTTTTTTATTCATAATTGTAATTATCTTTATTATATTTTAATTTAGTTGTTTATTTATATAGTATAGGTGTTATTTTCAATAAAAATTACATTCCAAATACAGCAATTTTACGACCTTGTGGATCACAGCGGAAAAACTAAAAGGTACAAAGCAGAATAAGAAAGCATTAAAAAAGTTGTTTGTGAACAACTGTTTTATGACTTCGTTTCAGAGTAGTTTGAGCGCTGGTCCATAGAATTTTTATGACACCTACGTCATTATGTTTTGAGAAGTAACAGCTCCTAAATCAACTTTTACTACATTCGTTTCCGACAAAGGAAAGCAAATGATGAAAACATGGCATCCATCTTGGCAATGACATCTCCACATTTTTTTACCGGTTTTTCTGTTTTCATGGTGACATAAATAACAATTATTGTAAACTGTTGCAAAATATGATTCATTGCTAATGCAAATTCTTCAGCCAGACGTTATTTCATCATGGCTGTTTTAATGATAAATATTAAAATTCAAATTAACTAATTCATTGAAGATTTTAAAATTTGAATTAAGATAATTTTTAATCAATTTGAAACACTTGCGAGAACATAATTTTGCATATAAAAAACGCAATAAATTTAGACTTCAAAATTCAATTGAAGTTAAACATTTCTACAAATATATTGAGAATAATATAGTTTAGTAATGTATGTACATTTACTGTGCAATTCAAAATTTTGATTCAAGGGAACATATATGAATTATGCAAAATGATGAAACGCAAAGCAACTTTTTTTTTTTTTTAATTTCGAACACATGGTGTGTATGTGTTATATATATATATTATATATAAATACAGCTCCTAAATCGACTTCTACTACGTCCGTTTCCGACAAAAAAAAGCAAATGAAAACATGGTATCCATCTTGGCAATGACATCTCCTCATTTTTTGCCGGTTTTTCTGTTTTCATGATGACATAAATAGCAATCCTTATAAATGGTTAAAGACTGTTTTTCCAAATGTTACAACACAAAATATGATTCATTGCTAATGTAAATTTTTCAGTCAGACGTTGTTTCATCATGACTATTTTATTGATAAATGTTAAGTTAACTAATTCATTGAAGATTTTATAATTTAAATTAAGATAATTTCTATTCGATGTGAAACACATGCTCGAATATAATTTTGTATATAAAATAAAACCAGTAAATTTTCCGCTCCAAATTCAATTGAATTCCAACATTCTCATACATAGTTTGAGAATAAAATAGTTTAGTAATGTATTTATTTTTACTGTAAAATATAAAATATTTTTGATACATATATGAATTCGATAAATATTTAATACGGAATTCAACTGTTTTTAAATTTTCTTAATACTCATAGGTGTATATTTGTTGTACATATATATAATAACTCACTAATTTTATATATGCATTATAAGTTTCAATATTTGTGCATCTAATTATTGGTAATTTCTCCAAAATTGTATGTAATATTTTTTGAACTTTATTACTAAAATTTTAAATTACATCATTTAAAGTTAGCCAAGTAAATATAAACAATGCACAAAAGGATTTTTTCAAAATATGCAATTTCATTAAACATAAATATCAGCAATATTTCTAATGAATTTTGAAAATGTTGTTTAAGTATGCAGTGCATTTATTTGAGGAAAGAAACGCGATATTTTTTTTGTTCCATTACTATGCAGCATTCTCTAGAATTTTTGTTAAACATTTCAGACTTTTACTATTTTTTAGTATTTCTTTGTATCTTTTCCATAGATACCTTTACATTTTTCATTTCCAATATTTTGCAACACACTTTTTAATTTATAAATATCTTATTCCATACACAATTAACTCATCATATATATCAATCCAATATTCTCCAAAGATCTGCCGTTTGGCGCCGTTTTAAATTCTTACATCCCCCATTTAATTCACAAAAATCACATCTACTGCATCAACTCCAATCACTATTTTTAACATCTCCCATTCTACAAGTCCACTTATTCTACATGTATGCATGCCTCACTAAAAATAAATATCAATTTCAAGTGACAATCCAATCCATCTTGGCAATGACAATATGCAGCGAATGTCGCCAAGCCTTGGCGAAGACTATTGGAAAGCTGCAACCCTACAAACGGGGAGTTTTAGCGAGGGAAGAACAGTATCCCTATGAGATCCCTGAGCTCTCCATTCGCACCACCATGTTGTTAGTAGCTGTTGGATTCATCCTCATCCTCCTCATCGTTTTCCTCATTGTCATCGTTGTTTACATGCAGACCGCCTAAGGAAGAAGGAGCATGGAGGAAGAAGAAAAGTTCTGGAAGATGAGGCATCAGAAATTCGGAGAAGTGGGGAAGTTTTAGGAGTTTCTTTTTTTTTTTTTTTTTTTTCTTTTTGAGATACGCCATCTATCAGGGCTTCTCACCTGGGCACTTCACTTTCAAACTAAATATTTTTTTACCTTCTTCCTACTCTCCCTGGTAAAGAAAAACTTCCGGTGTGACTTGTACAATAAAATGTTTGTTGAGTAAGTATGATTTTCTGATGATAATATTTGAGACAAATTAATTGTTGTATTTATTAAGACCTATTGTTTTTTTAGTATCAATCATGCATTGAAAAAAAGATTTAACTAAGTCTAAGTATATGGTAGTTTCGTATTTTGTGCTTTTTGGTTTGAGGAAAAAAAATTACCAAATGTTTCTTATAGGTATGCACTAAGCGCAAATAGCTGCAATACATTTCGCATTAAAAATAAAAAGTTACAAATAATAATATACATATACTGCGCATGTATTAATTTCTGATTACTGTCGCTTTTATGCAATTTCAGATGAATTTTATGTGGGTTGTTTAAGTATATAATTATTTCAGTATGTACAATAGAAAACAATAGAAAATAAAAAACAATAGAAAAAAAATGACCAAATATTTTGTAAAGATATGCACAAACTGCAAATAATTGCAATTTATCTCGCATTAAAAATAAAAAGATTAAAAATAAGATAAATATACTACGCATGTATTAATTTCTGATTATTATTGCTCTTATGCAGTTTCAGATTAATTTTATGCAGTAAATGTAGCAATTTTATTCAGCATTTTATATGTGTAAGTATAGAATTATTTCAGGATGTTTTTGTTTTATTTCATTTATTTATTTCATGTATGTTTAAAAAAATTGGATTTGGTAACTTTTTCATCATCAGGTTTTGAATGCTAACTAAAACTTTATATAAATATCTTTAACCATTTCTTGAAAATTTTATGAAAAATACAAAAACATGTCAATTTTAGCACTAAATAATATTTTTTAAGACATGATATTTCACTTCTAACGATAATGCATATTAAGAAAACGCTTTTCATTTTAAAAAAAATCTTAGCAAGTAAAAAATAAAATAATTGTTTTTTAAAATGCTATATGAAATTTGTAAATGTTTATTTGCAATACAAGATGTTTTTAATATGAATATTAATTAAAAATTTATTATAAAAAGTTTGGTAGGGGAAATAAGTATCATTATCTTATAAGAAACACGCTCAGTTCATATCAAACTCAATTCATTTTTAAAATACAAAAACAATGCAAAAAAGCGTACAAAATCTGATCATAGTTCGTTGTCTGCATCTTTATCGGACCTCAAGTTAATAAGTAAGAATATTTTGAAAAATGATACATTGTTCATTGAAAAGCGTTTATGATATGAGCGTTTTGATTAAAGTAATGAGTTTGACATAATGACGGTTATATATTTTAGAACGTTATTAATAATGTCAAAAAGAAAAAAAATATTATATTTATATTTATGCTACTTGTTGATTCAGCTAGTAGAAAATTCATATCTTGAATTTTTTTCTCTTTATTGATATAATCGTTAATAGATTTTTAAAAAATAAAGAAAAACACAGAAAAACAATAGAAATAATAATTCCTAGAAAAGTTACTAAAATTAAGACGAATTAATTAAAATATAATTATTTTTCATAATTAATAAATAAATGAATAACATTTTATTAAATTTTCCACTCAATTTGTAAGGCATTCATTTTCATAATATTACAAACATTTGAATATTTGAAAAAAGGAGAAATTCAAATAGAATATGGCGTAAAAATTGTAATAAAAAGATAAAACATACCGTGTTTATATGGAATTGAAATACAAGAAGAAATTAATTTTTGTTAAAATAATATAAATGTATATGATGTGAGTATTTTTAGGAAGGATAGATGCAATTTACGAAAATATTTCTTGAAATTTTGAAAAATATATTATCAGCCTTTAAAGAGCATGTTCCTAAAATAGGCATTCTTTAAAACATTCATATTTTATATTATTTCAATTCTTTAAAAAACTCAATGATTTTAATAAAAAGAAATCATATATTGATGCAAATAAAGCCTTTTTTTATTGAATTATATCTGCATGATAAACATTTGATTATCTATGGTTTTTGTTTTGATTAATTTATATAAAGATTGAATAAAAATGTGAAACGATTTTTTATTAACTTTTAATTTTTAAAACTTTTAATATTTAGATTTAAATGTCTAATTATCTATTAAAAAACTATTAATCATTATCACTGATTTCAGTTAACGATTTTCATTTTTAACTGAATTCATCACAATTAATAGCCTTGCAATTGAATGCAAATGAAATATGTGGTATATGAATATGTAATATGCAGTAATACGTTAAAAATGAACAAGGAATTGAATATTTTGTGAGATTAATAATTATAATTAAAGAAATCAAAGTATTACTGTTTTATGAATAGGAACAAGATATTTAGTTATAGGTTTTAAAAATGAGGTGCTATGCATCATTCTAGCATGCTGCGCCATTAAGACATATCAGCGATGCATTCTAGTTGTTTCGAGTTAATTTTCAGCTTAAAATATGCGCACGCGCAGTATATATTTGACCTATTACTGAAATGCCTATTGTGCTCCAAATGTAAATTATTCACGAGGATTCGCTGAATAATTAACGCACTCCTTTGAAATCGTCTGGCACTTCAAAGAGAAAAGTACTTAAAATAATTTAACTTAAAATCACTTCAAAGTGAGGAGACAAAATGAGACATATATATATTAAAAGGTTTTTGGAATTTGAATATTACCTTCGAAAAAATATTCAGAATTTATTTCACAGAATTTTGAATTCGATTTTGAATAATTGCGAGGGATTGTTCTTAAATTTGTATTTTAAAGGTCACAAAAATAACGCACCTATGCGCATTGCATGCAAATTTATTTTTGAATATTAATTCTCATTTGCATAACTATTTAGATTGCTATTATAATTCACTATAATACAACTCTCAATAATATTATTATAAATATTATTATGAAATAAATAAAAAATAAAAATATATATTATTTAAAATCATGATTATTAATTAATATTATATCATATAAAATATTATAATAAATATAAAATAAACGTTTAACATCTTTTATAAATTTAGTTACATTAATTTTATTGAAATATTTTATTCAAATATTATTTGTAATATTTATAATCATTTCCATAGTTCATTAGATTGCTATTATATTTAACTATATTACAACTTTCAATAATATTATTATAAATATTATTACCAAATATATAAAATAAATATATATATTACTTAAAATCATTGTTATTAATTAAATATTACATTCAATAAAATATTATAATTACCATAAAATAAAAGTTAATTATCTTTCATTAATTTAATAGTAATTTTAACGTAAAAACTTCGATAAAGAAAATTATTTTCTATATACATAATATCATATATTTATGAATATTACTTCATGTCATACGATTAATATTGCAATATAGAGTTTATTTATTGTATCAATTCTTATAGTACGATTATTATAAATAAAATGCATAATTGATAAATTAAGTACATTTTTATAAAATGGTGATATAATTTTAAACAGTTCTTCTACTGCTGTCTATATATATTACGGAATGGAATTCCTTTTTTTAATCTATCTAAACAATAATTAATTGCACATATTTAATTATATATAAATATTATCTTAAATATATTATTGTCAAGTATGATAGTTTTGTTAGTAATTTAATTTTTTTTTAACAATTTCATATATATATATATATATACATATAATGTCATGAGAATACTATATATAAATAGATAACTCTTTATTGATAATTTACAGTGGATAATTCTGAAAGAATCTCACTTTAGGAGCATTAATTGAAATTGTTAAATTACTTATTTAAACATTAAAATATCTTAAAATATTTAAACTTTTATTAGATAAAAACAGATTATTCTAAAAAATTGTGCAATTGAATTTATTTTAATTGTACAGTTTCTCATTGAATATCATACATTATTGTTAAAATATTCTTACTTATTTAGCTTAACTTTATTCTAAAACATCATTTATGAATAATATATCAAGCAATAGTTTTCCATTAAAAAGCTAATAAAAATATAAAATCAAATTTTATCTTAACATTTATATTAAATTCAATTCTAAATTATAGTGCCACTAAATAATCATCCAATCTACACTTCATCAAAAATTAATCGTTTCTCTAAATTTGCATTATTTTTTTGAGGGGCCACCAACATAAAATCTTCCCTTTTTAAACCAGGTGATTAAGGAAATTGATTGAAATATTATGTCACCGTAAAAGTTTCCACCATGTCTTCATGTTCCCAAATAGTGTGGGGGAAAAAAAAAAAGAGATCTCCTAAATCGATTATGTCATTAAGGTTGAAACGACGTTTGCATCTCTGGTAATGAAAGATCAGAAGATCCTGAGAGTAAAGATTGTCACTGGATTTATCTGGGGCCACGTAATTTTTGTTTTGTTCAAACATGATTTATTATGCTTTAACATTTCATTTTTGAGAGACTTGATGTCTGATTTCTTATTCCAGGCATTTAATATAAAAAAAAATATTTAAGTTAATATACAGGAAAGATTTTATAACGAAACGTGGGTTTAATAACATCATTATAGAATTTAATCCTTAAAATTAGAGGTTATTAAATAATAATAAATATGCAAACATTGAACCCATTTAAAAATTTGCTTAAAAATATTAAATTTATTTATGTTCTTTATGAGTTTATTGACCTGAAAAAATATTTTATTTTATTAATTTATTATTTTAATTTATTGCAGTAATATATTTAATAATAACCATGGTCTATAATATTATTATTTTTTTTATAATTTAGATCTGAATTAACAGTATAATTTTAAAATCGGAACAGATAATTATGTTGTATACAGATAATGTATTAGTGCATGTTTCAGCATGCTTAATATGCATCGAAAAATAGCCAAAATTTTATTTTAATTCATTATTTTCAAAAGTTTTCATATAATAATATATTTTAATAAATTACTATTAATCACAAGCTTCATAGAAAATATAAAAATAAATAAACTTCTCTAAACTATATTAATTAACTTCACCAATTGTTCTTCATAAAATAATTAAAATAAAAAAAACTAAAAACATTATTTATAAATTAACTAAATAAACTGACGTAATAAAAACTATATATAAAAATAATTTGCTTTTTTAGAAAATAAATAAATATAACAGACTTTAAGATAATCAAATAAAAAATTTAATTAAATTGAAACGAAATTGTAAGCATATGAATTAAAAATAAAAAAAAAGTAAAATGTAAATAATTAGAAAAGAATTTAACTTCATGAAGTAATGTATTATATATTAAATGTATTAGTGTATTTAAGTTAAACTTAATGTCATTTCTACAAGTTTACAGCTAAATTTTTATTTTTTTTTTTTCTATTTACAGTAAGAAAAAGAAATTCAAATTCAAACTAGATATATTAACAACTAATAAATAAAAGAAAAATTTAAAGTCAATTCCTACTTTTTTTTCACTCTATTGCAGAAAAGTCTTTTACAAATAAAGTTAAAATTTTCCTCTTACCTCTGGTGCCATCTATTATTAGATACATGTAATTTAAATCTAAAAAACTAAATTCATTAATTAAATTTAATGAATGAATTAATATTTGAAAAACTGTATTAACATCAAGTGTCATCCACTACAAGTTCAAAAAATGTATTTGAACTTGAGTGGATGAATAAAAAAAGTATTTTAAGAACGATTGAAAATTAGAACAATATATATATATATATATATAGGGAGAGTGTGAACTAATAGTAGGAATTGAAAAAAAAGAACAATGAGAAAGTGCGGTTTATAAATTATTTAACTTAATAAATTGACAGATGAACTTTTTTTACATTGTGAATTTTATTTGAATTCATTCCATTATTATAATATATGAACATTTTCAAATCTATTCTTTATTTACCTGGCGCTAATTTTTTTAACAGCATTTATCATTGCATTTTACCATGCATGGCTGTATCACTTTAAATTCAGAAAAAGTAGCCAAAATGTGCTTTTATATTTTGGCCGACAGTTCTTCCCACCCATAAAATAGCATGAAGATATTTCCACGAACATGACAAATTGTTTCATGGAGAAACAAATGGGTTTTCACCAGAGATTGAGGAGCAACAAGTTATTTTTTTTTTAAAAATATTTTCGGAATTCTAGCGAATCTCCAGCGAAAATTTGCTGCTAGATTCATTTAAAACGTTCTTTTTTTTTTTTTTTTTTTCTTCATTTCCTCGGTTTTGATGTCTCCGGGAAATGAGTAATGTATTTTTCGGAAATGAACAATGAGGAGGATATTTTTATAACTCAATTTGTCTCAGAGTGTGAGGCGAATTAAAGCAACGTGAACTTCAGCAAGGGCGGTTTAATTTTTGCTTTGTTTTCTTGGAGGTAATTAATTAATATCTTCAGGGGGAAGGAATCAGATTTTTAAAATTAATTAAAAGTTTCTCGAAGTATATATTAATAACTGTTATAATTAAATTACTATTTGAAGTAGAAATGACAATGAATACAATGAATGGTAAAAATTGCTCTCTAACGATATGTATGTGGCATAAATTATTAAAATTATATTTTACATATTACCGGGACATACTACGGTTATATTTTACATGAAGCACTTTTTGCAAAGAAAACGGAAAAAGGCCATGAATAATGCAAGAGAATTTATAGAAATTAAATAAGCGTTAAGTTAATGAAATTATTCAAACTCCAATTTCTTAAGACCCATTCATGTCTAGTAATTGCACATTGATAGTTTCACAAATTATTAATTAGTGAAGCATCACTTAGTGGCGATGTATGATTGTATATGACACAAAGATTCCTACTTCATAAAAGACTTCATTCTTTCTTTATAAGGAGTTGTAAAGATTTCTATCTCATAGTGGAATACATTCTGTCAGGCATTTTTATTGTTGCTCCAGAACTGCTTCATTTAGGTTCCCTAAATCCTGCAGCCTATCATTTCTGATGTATGTTCTATTTCTTTACCGAACACCACTACATTACTGTACCTGGAGTTGAAATACCATTTTATAGCCTTGACAACGATTTGTATATGGTTGTGACATCACAATTTTACATGAACACCACTAATTATGGTATCCTGTAGGATTTGCACCTGCCTTCCATCCTCTTCGAATAAACAATATGTTCTAATGAATTATCGTGTCCATCCTTAGACTTAAAAGTATCCATAAACAAAAAAATATATATTTCAGTTCAGAATTCTTGAGTTTCGAGTCAAATGCTTTTTGTCTCGAAACACAACACTTCCACCAGGCCGTTTTTTTTGGCCTTCATACATTTTCAAATGGAAAAACTGGTGATCTCATTGGCGAGTGAAAAGCTTCAACAGGGCCTGCAATGAGGGGCAATGCACATATATTCTAGGCATATGGGACTTGCATTGCCATGTCGAAACTGACGAACTGACTTGCATTGTCATTCGAAGCATGAGAAGCATTGTCATGTCGAAACTGACTACAGCATGACATGCTTTGAAAAATATTCTAAAAGGCTGTATGAATTGTTAAAATTATATACAGATGATTATAGACAACCTGCTGCAGGTCGAGAGGACATCGTACCTAATCCACAGGAGGGGGGCACAAGCTGTGAGCCTTTGAAAGACAGTCTATTTAAGAGCATTATTTCTCCACATATATCCATATGTAATACGATGGTTAACTGCTCCAAATCTGAAACGAGATTTTTCACTGAATTATGTCAATTAATTGGTCCACAATGAAGTTAAGGAGAAGCCTTACGAGACGGAATTTTGTTGGAACTTTAAAAGTAGATGCCTTAAAGATGATGAGAGTGTAACCTCACTTCTACCAATCGTCCTCAGATGGCGAAATGTACCATGAATCATATAGAAGACGATATGTTATGTTGGAAGGTAGGCAATAAAGCAATGGGCAATTCGAACCTGTTTAGCAATCATTTGGCTTTGTATTCATGCAAATTGGTTTTTCGGATTCCTTATTTCCTTACAGTAAGCATTGCTATCATTAGCGATGTAAATCCCATTCGGTTGAAATGTTCATTATAACAAGCCAAATGTTCGTTGTAAGCATCTTAACTAAATGTCCAAATTGGTAGTCGTCTAATTGGTTTCAGGATCTTTCGCGACATCTTAATGACAGTATTGATTGTATCTCCAGAAATTGAAACGCTGAAGAAACAGCGAAAGAAGATAAACAATTCACAATTGTTATTTTTTTATACGACATTAGATAAGCACTGTAATGACAAACAGAAAAGACCTCTTATTAGTATACTTGTCATCAAGGAATCTATATACGAATTTTCAAGATGATCACATTATTCTTTAGTAATACCGTTGTTGAGGGTTTTTTTTTTTTTTTTTTTTTTTTTTTTTTTTTTTTTTTTTTTTGCAAAAGGAGGGCGTAATACATTTATTATGTATCTATTTATTTCATTTTTTGCCTATTATCAAACAAGGTTTTATCACTTCTAACAATAAATTGATAAATCTCCAATATAAATAATGTTAAATTCTGGTTGCTCAAAAATAGTTATTTGTCCAAATCCCTAAAATCATGTGTGACTTAAGATTATATGTTTGAAAAAATTAAATTAAATTGTTTATTATATAAATGTTAAAAGATAAAAATTATATATATATATATATATATATATATATATATATATATGCGTGTGTGTATGTAAAAGCGCTTGGTTTCTAATTGTAAAGTAATTTCTTTTAATCAAATATATGATTCAGCCTCACAATTCAAACTAATTAATTTAAAGTTTCTGGAATTATGTTTAAAATTGGTTGCTGAAACATATTTGTGTTTTTTAAAGAAAATATTAATATTTTCTATAAGAAATCTTATATCTTATTTATCTTCTTCTCTTAAATCCTCTACCTTTTATCTTAAAATTTCATTTAAGTTGTTTCATGTATAATTATTAATTTCATCATTCATGTGTGTATATGTTGCATAATTATAAAATCTGTTTTTGCAATACAGAAACATTAATTACTTTTTAAATCATATACAAGCTTTCGCATAGTTGCGTCTAAGTTTTATGTCTGAAATCATGTGCAACATTACAAGATCGATGGCCTCAGAGGAGGTCATCGATCTTGTAATGTTGCACAGGATTCAACCTCGAAATTCAATCTAATTAATTTAGAATTTCTTGAATTATGTTTAAAATTTGTTGCTAAAGCATTTTGTGATTTTTTAAAAAAAAAAATATTAATATTTTCTATAAGAAATCTAGTTTAGTATTTCAAATTTCATTTAGCTGCTTCCTGTATAATTATTTATTTCTTTAGTCATGTGTGCATATGTTGCAAAAATTGTAAAAATCTATATTGCCTGTTTCTGTCTACAATTCAGAAACTTTAATTTCTTCTTTTAAATCATATACAATCTTTCGCATAGTTGCGTTTAAATATCGCCTCGGAGGGGGTCATCGATCTCGTAATGTTGCTCGATCGCCGAGAACAGCTCTGGGGGAAGTGCTGAATGGCAGTACAAGCTACGAACAACCCTCATTAGTGAAGAAGTTCGCTCATTTGTTTCAAGTGCTAACGGTGAAAACTCATTGTTCATCCGGGCAGACAGGCGGTCCCCATATAGATTTTCTTGCAAGTCCAAAGTGTGGAAAGCAGGTAATTCTGTAGGATTAGTAAATAAATTCATGTGGAAAGGTGCCGTTTGCGTGTGAATGATGATTTGGATTTCAGAAATGGCTTTCGTAGAACATTGTATATCAAGTATGGTGTGTTAGAGAACTCATTGTAGATGATTCTATTTGATAGTGTTCTTGATGAATTGAACTAAAATGGATGAATTGGATGGAAATGCGTTGTATTTTAAGATGATTTGGATTTCAGAAATGACTTTTGTTGAACATTGTATATCAAGTATGGTGTGATAGAGAGTTCATTGTAGATGATACTATTTTTTATTAGTGTTTTTAACGTACGATGAATTGAATTTAAATGGATGAGTTGAATGGAAATGCTTTGTATTTTAAGTGGTTTTTAATTAGCATGTTAAAAATTATAGTGTTTAATGTCAAGGGATAATTCATTGTACATGATACTATATGATATTAGTGTTCTTTAAGATACGATAAATTGAATCAAATGGATGAGTTGGATGTAAATGTGTTGTATTTTAAGTAGTTTATTAATATTATGTAAAAAATTATAGTGTTTAAGGGTCATTGATAATGTATAGTTGTATGTTGGTATGCAAAAGTATGCAAAAGTGGTTGCAAAAGTGGTTTCTTGAAAATATGATGGATAAGGTTTTAACTTTTGCATATATATTAGTCTATCTACTGGCAAGTTAAATTCTCCTAATCATATGGCATAGAGTTGTAAAGTGAATAGCATAATTGTTTTCAGAATCAAGAATACTTGGTTCAAAACATGGTAGGTTTTATGTCACCACTAGATTGACAACATAAATCTATAAATAAAAAACTTCTTCCACCGCCTTCAAAGAAAAAACGTGAAATTCATAATAATAAACCTTTAGGTCAATGTTACTGTTCTTAAATAATGATACTTCCAATGTTATATTTATGTCAATGTTATAATGATTTTATATTTATGTCAATGTTACTGTTAGGTTAAAGAGATGCTAGAGAGTTATGTCAAAGCAGCGTAGCAGGTCAACCATGGTATGCAGGTAAAGCTGAATTTACCATGTCTTAAATTGATGAAAATAAATCTTAAAGTATGTCAAAGAAAGTGTTTGGTAATTAAAAAATATATTAAAATTTGTATTTAAAAAGTTTTTTTTTTCGTTGCAATCTCCAACTATTTTTCACCTTGGAAAGTAAAGAATAAACCGTTTATATTTTCCTGTATTTAAACGAAAAAACGTAGAATTTTTTTTTAAACGTAGCAGCACTCGTTTCTAAAGGTAGTTGGTATAGATATCATAAAATAAGGTGAAGTTAAACTTTTTGGTACCTTCTATTATTTATCAATGCTTTGGAAAACAAGTAGAACAAGTAGCGATTGTGGAAGATATGAAACTTTTTTGGTTGGGGATCTTTCAAATTTTCATTGATATTATACACAAATGCAACTTGGTCTTATTACATTTGAAAGTTTTATGAGAAGCATGCCCTTAGTAGTTTTCAGACTTTTGATGACTCGGGGAATTGAGCCTCCATTCTACTTCATGGTCGATGTGGGTGGGGAACAAGAGACATGCCAAGAATAGCAAATAGCATAAAATTTCTATCTATGTAGTCTCTATGCAATCAACTAGGCAACCATGAGCCTTAGTTTTAAAATCATCAATATATTCTATTACATATTAGATTTAGCAAGATAATGCCTAATATGGTAATCAACCTCCAATAAATTTCAAATTTCAAATTGGCACCACTACATCAATTCAATTATTCAGCCAATAAAAACTTAAATTAAATAGGCTTATTAGATAAGATAATAGAACATATGGATTATAATCAGCATTATTTTGAAAAGAAAATATAACTAAGAAAAAGGGAACGTTGCAACAATCGCAAATAGCCCAAATGTATAACTATGTGGTCTCTACGCAGTCATCTAGGCAACCATGAGCCTTAGTTTTAAAAACCATAGATATATCCTATTATGAATAAGATTTAACATGGTAATACTTAATATGTTACTAGTGATATCAACCACCATCAAGTGACAAAATTCAAACTGACACCACTACATCAATCAGAACTGTTGCCACGCCCACTTTTTCTTCAAGGGGGCGTGGCAACAATCACAAATAACCCAAAATTCTAACTATGTGGTCCCTACGCAAACCATGAGCCATAGGTTTAGAACCCTTAATATATATATTATAGATTAGATTTAACAAGATAATGTACTTAATATGCTGTGAGTGGTATCAAGCACCAACAAGTGACAAAATTCAAAGTGCAGGGCATTCGCCAAAAAGGAAAAAATACTAATATGTCAAAAAGTAAGACAAATTTTCATTTTAAATTCCTCGGGCATATGGTATTCCAATTTTCCTTTCTCACAAAACCAGGCGTAACTCAAGCACTGATGAATATTTTGACGTAAAATTTCACACAGATGTCAAGGACAGTGACAACAATCTAAAAGAAAAAAAAAAATGAAATACCATATTCCCGGGTAATTTAAATTGAAAACTGGTCTTACTTTTTTGACACAGTAGTATATATATATATATATATATACATAATAGTAAAATATGAAGGTGAAGGAAAATTCCCAAGATAGCTTCTAATATATTCCTGAAAAACTGAAACATATTTTTTCTTAACTGCAACATTTTTTTTAATTAAAATATTCTAAAAGCGTTTGTAGTCTTATGGATAAGAATAACGAATCGAGTTACTTCTTTGCCCTCAGGAAATAATTATGTCCGGGAATCCTTTAGATCTGGAGCGAAATTTCGAAATTAAAACTTACTCAACCGAAATAACTTAACTGCTTCTCGAGTCTTGCATTTTAACGGTTTTCTAGAATTTTTGCCCAGGTAAAACATCTGGAAGGAAGGAATTTTTTTTTGGCCATTTTTTTTTTCTTATTGATAAAAGGAAGAATCTTTCTGCTCTTATGTTTAAATACAATATCTTCTGCTTCTGGGAGCTTTAATAGTTTTATTAGTCAAAGATAACGCAGCCTTTTATTAAAATAAGAGGAATAATTGAAGGAAAAAAAGAACTTATTTCAAGGGTAGTTGTAAAACATCTTGTTAGAGGTGTTCTGAAAAATTGAAACTAATTAACCTTTTGACTCGAGGCGACACTTTCAGGATTTGCAAAAGAAATTAATTTGGACATTTTTTTTATGGTGAGAAAATTTTTTTAAAGAAATAAAAGAATAGAATTCTCGGGTTTTTTTATTATTATTTCATAATGTATGGAGTATTTCAGCTTTGGTGAGTTCACTTTTCATGCTTCAGTAATATAACATATACGAATGAATGTTCTATGCCCATACTATTTTCGTTATTTTTTTTCACTGAGTGCTGTGTTAATTTATAAATATTTTTCTCTATCGTTGAATTTATAAAACATAAAGATTTTTAACATTTAATTAAATAATGTTAAGAAATTTAATTGAATAATGTTTTTTTTGTGGTTTAGTTATAAAGTTAACATCTAGTGTGAGGTCTGAATCCACTGACCGTATACGAGTGCACTTCAGTAATTGCTTTTAGAAACGAGAGGAATTAGTGGAGATTTTGGTAACATGCAAAAACGTCTCGGCATTGGTAGGAAATGTTAAGTTTGCCTTATATGACATCTCACATACAAGGCATTTGCCTCTGAAATATAACGTCTTGTCATCAATCATAGCGGCATGTGGTACTGTGTCCTAGTCCAGTCTTGTATCTAAGATGTTTTTTTTTCTTCTAATACAGCTGGAAAACACTTATTGTTTGTGATTGACATATTATTGTGAGTAATGTCGATACAGCGCTTGCCTTAAGGCATTAAAGACAACTATCTTTTGCCTCCTTAAGGCATAAAATACAACTATCTTTATGCCTTAAGGCAAGCGCTGCACCGACGTTCTCACTTAGCACTTCCACCAGGGGTGCGTGTAGCTTCTGAAGATAAGCTACGGACACGGGTAACAATACCTCCCCAGCTCCTTTTAGACCGGGACCTACGGTTTAAAGGGGATTCGAACCACTACAAACATCCATGGCCCCGCCGAGGAACTCAGAAACCTGTGGTACCGAGCACCAGAGTGCTAGCCACTCGGTCATCTGTCCCCCCAATGTTTAAGAGGTTGAGGGTTTAAATCGATGCTATCGATGACAATGGCTGCCATTTGAAGCAACGATATCAGTTAATAATTTCTACAACGTGTGTGTGGAGCCTGAATGGCCGAGTGGCTAGCGCTCTGGCGCTCGGTACCGCAGGTTTCGGGTTCCGACTCCCGGCGCCATGATATATTAGTGTGGTTTATTTATGGGTTCGAATCCACTTTAAACCGTAGGTCCCGGTCTAACACAATCGTAGAGCGTTGTGGAGAGTGAATATTGAAAATAAGGAAAAACTCAACTGTTCATATATATAGTGATTAGGGGATTATAGTCCTTGTTGCTTCACATCCCCATATACCACTTCATTCATCATCAACGTGTGTGTGAGTTCATCATTAACGTTGTACGTATCCATACTAACTCCAAACTATTCGATCTTATGTGTTTATTATTATTATTATTATTTTTTTTTTTTTTATATAACAAGCAAATGTGACACAGCTAAACATTGTAAGTCATCCCAGAAATCAATAACTATCACTTCCTTTCATCAGGAAGTGTTCTTGATGAGCTATTTTAATCCTGTCATATATAACTGGGAATGTTTCCATTATGGTAATTAGGTTATTTAGCAAATAAGTTATTCAAATTAAAGTGACATAATGCATTAAAAATATTAACTTATTTATAATTGCGATTTTTTAGAAATACTTTGCATTATATGTACTATTGACTGTATAAACATCAAAAACAACACAACTAATATTTTTAATTTTTTTTTATGTTAATATAACTGCTTTTTCTAAAATTTGTTTTTGAAGCTGTTTATTTCTGAATGTCTGTGTGTTACATGCATCTTTTAAGAAAGCATGTTGCAAATAAAAGCTTTTAACTAAGGAAAAGCTTTTAACTAACAATGAATCATTAAAAATAATCATGAATATGCAATAATGATCCGTCCTAGTGAAAACTAAGTAATAATACGACATGTTAGCTTTTAAAGATTAGCATATTTAAATGAATTATATATGACTTGAATAAAATAAAATTCAAAAGTTTTAAGTAGTTTTAACGCCTATATTTTCAGTATAATTACTTTTATACGGAAAATAGTGAACGTCGTTTCTCAATTTTGTATTAATTAATCTATTCCATATTATAGATAATACCATTTAATTCGAATAAATCCCTCTTTATATGAATTTAAATATTATAAAAAGGGAAAAAACGTTGTACGTGTTGCTTTCAATTAAGTATCATTTATGCATATAAATAATTTACTTTAGATATCCGTAATTTACTGTTAATGTTTCTATATAGTTATTAATTTCAATCAAATTTTTTTAATTAAATCAATTTAATATATTTGCCAAATTTTTCAATTTCAATCAATTAATTTTTATTTTATCAATCAATTTAATATTTTCAATGAATTAAAATCTATCCTTGCATATGTTTTTAAGTGGATTAAAATACAAATAAAATTAGAATCATATTTTTTAATTAATGTTTTATTTATTTACCACCATAAAACAAATTTAAAAGTTTCGTTATTTTACACTGAGTGAGCTTTTTGTATTTTTAAATTTTTATTGTAGTGATACATAATTTAAATACGTAAATATTTTAATATTTCCATACTTTTAAATATTTTACACTTTAAAAATGTGTGACATGCAGTTAAAATGATGTACATTTTAAATATTTTTGCTATATTAATCTGTTAAATGTATTGCCTTCTAAATTTTTACTTACTTCATTTTCTATATAAATATTTGTAATATTTAAAAATAATTGATGTTTTAATTTAATCAAATAAAATGCATATCAAAACCAGTAAGACGATGAATATTTTATATTAAATTCAGTGCCAAAATGTAGAAGCTCAACCTATGTGTTTTCATATTTATTCTAGCATCAAACTATATTTTAAATGCTTATTATGCATGTTCTGTTTCCATGAATTCAGTCATAATTCACGCTTCTTTAACTTGAATAGAATATATATTTCATTCTTAATCTGAATTTACTCTAATACATATGGCCTATTTAAATATTTAACAGCAAAGTTATTTTGATCACCTTATTAAATATGACTTTTCTTTTCAAAATTTGAAAACTAAGTGTTAATATAATTAGAATCCGAGTCTCAATTCATTTCTCTAAAAGCGAAATTTTGTTGTTTGCTTTTGTATCAGAGTCTCTGGAGATTTGAGGTAATGCATCTTAATTTCCAGTTTCAATTTAATTCAGAGCAAATATCCTAAATCAATTAAATTTACGGAGCTGAATCAAATTAAAAGGGTGTAGAAATTCATAATGTCCTTTTATTAATGTTGTTGCTCATATTCTATTAGATTAGGAATAAGGATCAGTTAATGAATAGTTAGAAATAAAGGATTACAAGTAAATCAAAACTTTCTTTAAAGGAACAACGTCTTAAAAATTTAAGACGTTAATGGCGATTTTAATTAGATAAAAGACGATAATTAAAAATTTTAACAGTTAAATAAAAGAACATAAATTTATTATTTTAAGCCATTCCCACTATGTTTCTGAATTACGTTTCTAAAATTACCGAAATTAATTTTTCTCATAATATCGACAGTTAATTTGTGAATATATGAAGGCACACAAAATGTATTTTTTTAATACATTGGTTTTCATTACTTTTTGCCATTATAAAATAAATGTATTTTGGAAAAGTGTGATAAATCTCACGGGGCCGCAAAAAATATTCAATCGGGCAGTGGGTTGGACACACCTGATTTAGACCATAGGTTAACATATAAAATTAAATCCTATAAGTTAAGCTATGTAACATTACCATGCAATTTAAACCAAATGCGTTTGCAAATTTTTAAAGAAAAATAGTTTACATTTTCGATATTAGGGCCAAAACACTTGCTGCAAGCTAATTTTGAGTAGTAAAATCGGCATAGTAACTAAAAAGAAATGTAACTGAAAAGCATTTACTGGACTTTTCAGCTATGCAATTTAAAAAGTTTGAAAAAATAATTGTTAACATAAGAATAAAATGAATATGGAAAATTTTTGTCAGTTTGAATTGCTGCTCGATATCACAATCGTTGCTTCTTTTTCACTAGTTTCATTCGTATGAAAATGCATGTTGTGTTTTTAAAACGTCATAAAATATTGATACCCATACTGCATTTAGAACGATACATTACTTTTCTCGTGAATAAACTTATACACAGATGCAAAAAAAACTTATTTTTAACACATTTTAGAATTAATTGTTAAATAAAAGAAACAAAAATATAAAAAAATTATGAATTTTTAAACAAACAAATTTTAAAAAAAAATCACGATTAATGTCTAAAGGCGTGATATTTTTGTTTTTAAAATATTCAATTTTATTTTAAAATGTTTTAGTTTGATCAACTCATAAAAGCATATTTTTATATCGAAATATATTTTTAAAAAAAGTCTACCTACAGTGGAACCATAGTTTTTACAATGGTTTAATGGTAAAATATAAATGAACTCTCAACACCAATACTTTATAAAAAACTCACTATAAAAATGAATGAAATAAGTTTAAAAGGTTTCTAAAAACTATAGCCATAGAATTCATTCTAATAGAAAAGCAAAATAAACGTAGGAACAAACATTCAACTTGATAGTTATTTTAACTCATTTTAAGTCCATTCTTTTATTTTAGTGTCAGGCCATTTTTGGTAAGAGGAGATAATGTTTAAATTTTTTTCTTAAATAGGGCCCAAATGGAAAAATAGTAAATTTAAAACAAATTTTTGTAAAATTTAAGTTAAACTCAATACTCAAACGAGCATAATAAATAAATAAAAAACTTTTCATCAATCACGAATAAAAAATAAATAAAAATTTTAAGTTGCATTTAAATATTTTCATATGACTCCCAATACTATTAGGGAAAAATAAGAACATTTATTTACAAAAATACTGATCTTCAATAAAAGTCAACTCTTTTAAAAATCCATGTAATGAATAGCATTTATGTTTCGACAAAAAAACAAGCTGTTTAACTAAAAACAATTTTATTTTTTTTTATATGATGTTGAACATTTCCGTTTTAATTTATTCTTCTTTTTCAAATATTTATTATACGTAATAATAAATCTCAAATATTTATAGCTAATTTGAAATATGTTTAACATGTACGTTAGTTGTTTTAGTTGTTTCTTTACGTTGTTTTAAATTCATGTTTAAATAGATTTAAAAATACTGCATAAAATATTTTCATATAGACAGGGAAAATCAACAACTCAATTTCGATAATGTACTTTTTGAGAATAAAGTACACATTCGTTTGCAATGAATTTAGTAATTTCATATTTATAATGTGTAATTCAGTAAATTTTCATGAGACTTAAATTTGTTTTGTGATTGTATAAAAAAAATGTCCATTGAATTATGTATTTCCGTATAGTCAACAATAAAGGTATAAAAAAAATCACGTGAATGTCAGAAATGATAATGTCTACTGTTAAAATAACAATTTTGGTCTATAATTTTTTTTAATTTAACGTAATTAAAATTCCATATTTTTATAAAAATATATTTTTCTAAAAAGAATCTTCTATGGAATGCCATTTTCAATAATTTTCCATGGTAAAATCTTATTCAACTAAATCACACAAATAAAAAATTTACTTTAGTATTGCATTGTTTTCTCATTAACTGTTCACAAAGGTGTTAATCTGTGAGGCCAAAGTTATGTCTTAAAAAAGAAAAGCAAAATAAACGGATAATGTTATTCAACTTGATAGTTATTTTAACTCATTTAAGTCCATTCATGAAGATTTTTCACTAAATACTTTATATATGTAATAACTTTTATCTATAAATAATTTCCCCAAATAAAAATAAATATATATATAAAATTCAAATATTTTAATTATATTTTATTAAACTAATAATATATCCGAAATCTTTAATAAATAAAATCAAAAATGTTTAATTTTACTTTATATACTTTTTCTTTGAAAAAGGAAAATCAAAAATTTTAATTAATTTCATAGAATCTTCATATATTCTCCAATAATACAATTTTCCGTGTGAATAAAATTAAAAACAATTATTTAAAGGTATTAAATATAAAGAAACTTCACTATACGTCACTCTTTTAAAGTCCAGAGAAAAGGTCTTAAATATGAAGCGGATACCAATCGACAAGTTTCGATTTCAAGTAAACCGCTTATCGAAAACACTTGTTAATTCTCTATTTCTGATCGATAATGATGTTGGCAATTTAATCATGAGTTAAATTTTTCATAGAAAAAATATTCAAATCTTTTCATTATATTTGAAAAAGAAATAGGACTGAATGCGTAGGAAATAGTTTCAAACGCTAGAGTAGATTAAAATATGACACATGCAAAAGTTTTTTATTGTTTCATATTGTTGTTTTAAATATCCCCGTTTAAATACATTTGATATCCGGGAAATTAAAGGATATTTTCATATAGAGGACTGGCTTGGTACGCCCGCACTGGTTTTCACGGAGTCTTAATCTTTTTGTGATGCGGGATTCTCAGATCTACAACTAGTTCTTTGAATGAGTTTAGTAATTTCATGGATTTATAATTTGTAATTCTGTAAATTTTCATGGACTTAAGTTTGTTTTGTGATTGTATAAAAAAATGTCCATTGCCACTCTCCGTAGGTAGTACGGTAAACAATAAAACTTTTTAAATATGTTGAAAACTCATGCCACTACTGAAATTTAAACAGGCAATTTTTGTCTATTACTTTTTCTAATTTAATATAATTAAAAAATTTCCATAGATTTAGAGAAAAATAGTATAAGTTTTTGTAAAAAAGAAAAACTTTTATGGATTTTTTCAATGGTTCAAATTTTTTGTGCACTATTGTTCAATAAATCACACAAATAAATATATTAAATTTAGTAATTGTTTTTCTCATGAACTGTTCAAATGGACGGTTAATCTGTGGGGCCAAGTTAAGACTTAAAAAAAAAGAATAGAGTTTAAAGGATAAGGTTATTATTGGCTTTCATAAACTTTATGAAGATTTTTGCATGAAATGTTATATATATATATATATATATATATATATATATATATCAAACCTTTGTTAAAAACCCTCTAGATAAATCGCTCCCTATGCTTTTCAAAAAATTAATGATTTAACTAGAAACAATTGTTAATATTGCATTTTTTGCAATTGATGATGTCTTTTACAATGTAAATCTTATATTATAACAATTCACAATCCTTTAATATATTGATTATACATTTAATAGCTAGAAATTTTCAAAATATGTTTAAAATATGTTTAATATTTTTTCTTTTGAAATATGGGAAATCAATAACTTAATTTCCTTGAATCTTAATCCTTTTCGTGTTATTCTCAGCAAGCACTGATCATCCGTCTAAATAAACTATTAAAAACACAATTTCTAAAGGTATAAAATATAAAGAAACCACTATACCTAACAAAGCTACAGAGAAAAAAAGGTTTAAAGATAAGGCGGATACCAATCGACAAGTTTCGTGAGCTTTCAGAAGTAAAAACTGCTTATAGTAAACATTTTAATTCGATTGATCCAAGAAAGGGAGTGGAAATAAAATCTATTGAGTTAAATCGATTTCATAGAAAAATATTCAAATCTATCCCTCTTTTTGAAATAAGAAAGGGACTGAATGCGTAGGAAATAGTTTCAAACGAGGGAGTAGATCTAGAAGAAGGACACATCAAACGGTTTGCATATTTCAATTGGAAATCTTCCCGTTACAGTCCGTGTTTGACATCCGGGAAATCGGAAGGAATGTTGAGGACTGGCTTGGTACACCCACACTGGTTTCAAGGAAGACATTTCGCGGATGGAATGATTCGGGATTTCCCCGATCTTGATTCTGAACTAGTTCTGAGGAATGCATTCAATAGTTTCATGGATTTATAATTTGATGTAGTTCAGTAAATTTACACTGAGCTTAATTTGTTTTGTGATTTGGATAAGAAGAAATGTCATCTGCAACTTACTCTTTAGAGTTATGAATGCTGGATTTAAATTTTGTTGTAATGTTGGTACTCATTTCGATTGGACGGTAGGGTATGTGTTCGCTACTTTTAAGCCTTTTTATGCCAAATATTGACAATCATCAAAATATACTGAACATTTTCCGACATATTACTGAAAAGCGTCATTTAAGATTGATATATCTGGATAAGTTTAAGGTACAGAACATCTTCGGAGACATTTTTGAAATACTTTATCTTTGTACACATTTTTGGATTGAGCACATCTAAAAACTTAGTTTTCACACAAAAAAATTCGTAATTATTTTATTTAAATTTTTATTGATTAATATAAAGGTAAAAATGTCTAAAAATTGATACTGTTACAAAACAGGATAACTTAAAATCAAATATTTTTTTTTACTTTCTTAGTTTGCATTTGTGTGTATCAACATTTTACAGGAATAGACCCTATCAATTTATATCTTTATTATTTTTTATATTAGTTTAATGGTCTAAAACAGGGACAAGAAATTTAGAGCCAATCTTATTCTTGACATTTAAATTTATTTCTGAATCATAAATATATATTTTTACAAACAAGGACGATTTATTTTGAACAAACATTAATTATATCTTTATTAAATGATAAAGAAACAACATCAAACGTTGCGGGCATTGGTATTAATCGGTAAATCAACAAACGGATCATATTATCAAACGACGCATCAAACGTATTTGCATATTTCAATTGGAAATCCTCCAGCTGCAGTCAATATTTGACATTTAGAAATTGCAGAGGAGTAGGGCTGCTTAGTACAAGCTTCACTGGAAGACGTTCACCTGGAGGGATGGAAATGACTTTAGATTTTCCAGTATCTTGAGTCAGGATTAGTTTTTCGGGAATGATTTAAGCAATTTTACGGATTCAGGATTTCATGTTTGGATATAATTAATTCAAAGTAACTTTCATGAAGCGGAATTTATTTTAGTTTTGAATGCATTTTGCTTGGTAACAGATTCAAACAGGAATTTGTAAGCATTATTGATGCAGTTTTGGATAATCGTTTAGTTATATTATAAAAGGGTTAAATTGTATTATAAATTAACATAGTGTTTCATTTATTAAAAAAATTTATAATTTGTTAATTTATATTTGAATATAAGAATTTAGTTCCTATTGTATTCAAGCTGAAAATGGAGACGATAATCAAATTATATTTTTAATTTTACTTGTTGAAGATTCAAACAGAAAATTATTAGCATTATTGATGCTATTTTGGATAATAGTTAAGTGATAGTATGAAATGGTTACGTTAGAAGCTAATATCTTTCATATATTTAAAAATTGATGTAATTTGCTAATTTAAATTTGAATATAAGCATTTAGTTCAAGTTGTATTCAAGTTGAAAATGGAGACTGTACCTTGATTTTCCTGTACCTTGATTCAGGATTAGTTTTAAAAAGGAGTGATGATATAAGTGTTTAAATTCATAAAACCAAATTATATTTTTAATTTTGCTTGTTTAAGATTCAAACAAGAAATTATAATCATTATTGATGGCATGATTGATGTAATGGTTAAGTTATATTATAACATGTTTATGTTATAAGCTAATATAATCTTTCATATATTTAAAAAATGATGCAATTTTCTAATTGAAATTTAAGCATAAGAATTTAGTTCACGTTGTATTGAAGTTGAAAGTGGAGACGGTGTTTGATTTTCATGGATCTTGATTCTGGATTTGTTTTCTAAAAGCAATGATGGCATAGGTGTTTAAATATCATAAAATCAAAATAGAGTTTTAATATTATATATGAATATAATTTTTTTGAAGAAGTGGCAAGAAAGTACCTCCAGTATTTGCCATGCAATTTATTGGTGGAAACAGAAATTTTTTTCTTACCAATCCAATAAAAGTATAAGTAATAATGTCATAAATATGGGCCTAATGGCCAGAGAGTTTGGCGCTCCCGTAACATAGGCTTCGGGCTCGAGTCCCGGTCGTGCAAAGGGTTGTTGTAGTGGTTCGGAATCCCCTTTAAAACGTAGATCCCAGTCTAATATGACTGTTGGGCGTAGGGCTGACAACCCTAACTCACAAAGAGGAAATATCTCATGTTTCGGTATCTTCCAGAAGGTAGACGGCCTTGTCCACCATGGGGCTGTTGCGCCAATGAAAAATAATGTTATCAATTTAAAAAAGATATTTTACATTTAAAGATTATGTTTTAAATAAAACATTTACTATGTTTTCACATAAATAAATGGTACTTCTTCAATTCATGTTAAACTATTCAGATAAAAACATTTATTTGCTTTTTAACATTTATTTATTTATTTTATTTGTTATTTATTCATTTATTATTTTTTTTTTTTTTACTTGAAACAGTTTTTTTCTATCATATTTTGGAAGCATTATCGTAATGGCTGAAATAATTTGTAAAAAAAATAATGCCATAGAATTGCGTTGAAGTTTTGATTCCAGTATGAAAGAAAATGTGTAAATAAAATATTTAAAGTATTGAATAAAAATATAAAAAAGTTTCACATTTAGAAAAGTAAGCAAACGAATTTCTTGTGATGGCTCAAAAGTAATGTCAAAACAAATCCGATATATTCTTCAAAAGGACTGGATTAGAGTGATATATTTCTTCAATTTGTTTTCACTCAGCTTGAGAAAGATGAAAACAGTTTGTTTGAAGGAGAGGAAAAGGAATTGATCGTAACCGTGAGGATTTAGGCTTCTTTTTTCTATAGATGAATTTGAAATTAAAGTTTCTGTGTGTTGACAGAATTTAACTTTTTGTCTTTTTAAAATAAACGATACCGATTTCATTATATTGCAATGAATTTTGTTGATAGTTAATTTTTGATGCATATTTTTTTTTTTTTTTTAGCACAAACAAATAAAATTTTCTTCCAATGACAGAATTTTCTTAAAATAACAATTTCAAAAACAAACAAAAAAAAAATCAATTTTATGCTTTTTTTTTAAAAATAGAACCTATTAATCCCGTAACAGTGTTTTAGATACAAAAATAACCATTCAAAATGATATAAAATAAACTGTAATACTATTAAGAATATCTTGTTTCTTAACTATAGATGTATCTTTGGATATATATATAATATATCTGAATAGACATACATATTTTTAGGTATCTAGATAAATTTCAAAACATTTTCTCAAATTGTTTAATACTTCTAATCAATATTTTTTATTTAATCTTATTTAACTGCTATTTCAGGAACTTCATCAACATCATCAAATTTATTTATAAATTCCGCTAAAATTTGATTTCGAATCCATTCATTATAATACAGTTTATAATTCCTGTATTTCTAGGAAAAGTAATTTCCATATTAAATTAAATTTTAAAATATTTTTTTAAAGTATAATTAGTTATTTTATTACGTACTGAATAAACTCAATAAATTATTAAACATATTTACTAGAAATTTTGGTGATTATATACTTATTTTTATTTACATGGCAGAAGTTAATATTGAGTTGAGGTTCACTTATTTTAAAATAAGGGATTTTATATAAATGTATAATAAAAAAATCGTGAAAATGTAATTATGTAAAAAAAATAAGACAATGTAATAAGCATGGATCATTTCAATACAAACGCAATATAAATAAATGTTATCCTATATACTCATGTCCATAAATTAACGATAATTCAGAATCACACAGAAATTTAACTCTAAAATAAAAATGTCACCTGTAGAATTATCACACACATCTTGAAGAAGAATATGCAAATCACAGGAAACCACCAGATGGCGCGGATAGTACATCACAATGACGAGAGTGTAAGAGAGGGGTATATAAGGAATGGTGGCAAAGAAGTAAAATTGTTCACAAGCTCTTTAAAAAGCCTTTCAGTGCAATAACCGCATAGTTATGGCACAAAGGAAGCATTTGGATGATTTTTTACTTGGTAGAATTATCGGACGACTGGAATGTGGACGTACCCAGCTGGAAGAATCCGAGGAACTTGGAATCGCCCAGAGTGTCATCTCTAGGCTTTGGCAACGATTCCAAGATGATGGTAATATGAGTAGATGTTACAGCACAGGTCGCCCCCGAGTTACAACTCCGAATGAGGACCGGTATTTAGCAGTTACTGCCAAAGAAACAGACAGAGCACAGCATCAGACCTGTCTCGTCAGCTCTGTTCAGCTACCGGTACGACAGTTTCAAGGCAGACCGTGTAAAGACGCTTAGGGCACATTGGTCTATATGCTCGTAGGCCTGTCAGATGTGTTCCACTTACCGCAACTCACTGTCACCTGCGATCAACCTGGAGTAGAGAGCATGCATTATGGACACCGCAACAGTGGTCTTGTGTGATGTTTTCCGACGCGTCCAGGTTTAGTTTGCAGTCTGATTCTCGCCGGACTTTCATATGGAGAGCGCCAGGTACCCGTTACCACCAAGAGAACACCATTGAACGACACCGTTATGGTGGTACAGGATGGCTCGTTTGGGGAGGAATTATTCTTGGTTCCAGAACTGACCTGCATGTTCAGAGTGCAACGATGACAGGCCACATCTATCGGGATGTCATTCTGGAACAACATGTATGTTTGTTTCGGGGCGCCATGGGTGCTGAATTTCTGTTTATGGATGACAACGCCCGTCCTCACCGTGCAAACATTGTAGACGAATGCCTTCAATTGGAAGGATATCACCCGTATGGATTGGCGAGCATACTCACCGGACTTGAATCCAATAGAGCATGTGTGGGATATGCTTGGCCGACGAATTGCAGCCCGTCAACCCCCTCCCACCTGTCAACCGGAACTTCGAAGGGCATTGCTTGATGAGTGGTGTAATATTCCCCAAGATCAGATTGATAATTTGATACTCAGCATGCATAGGCGTTGTAAGGACTGTATTGCATTGTCTGGGAGACATACTCCATATTAACCATCGTACTAACCATGTTATACTTTTTTTGTAAATAGGTTCTTTTTGAAATTTGCTCCAGGGAGTAAAAATCCCAATTTTTATTAATTATATCAAACATATAGCATCATTTTTTTTTGCTCTTTCCTTTTGTTTAATAAATAGATTTTACAAATAAGTCAAATTTGTTTTTCTTCTGTCTCTTTCTTTGTCTGAACTTCATTATCCTTAATTTATGGACACGAGTGTATATGTATAAAAACAAATTTTTTTCCGTAAATTTACAAAGATACCCTTTTACTAGATTATCAGGATTTGCGTCAGAATTATGCCACCATATCTTGTCTGAAAATAGAATTTCATGACATCGTCGTAACGATCAATTCAATTTCTGAAGAGCACTTGAAAAATCATTCTTTTTTTTTTTTTTTATTTCGAACAAAAAACCACAAAAATATAAAATAAAATTGTCTGAGCTTTCAATTATAAATCAATGACTATTATATGTTACATCTCACATTTTGGTGACCTAAAATAAATCTTGAGAGAGAGAGAGACAGAAAGTTTTTTTTTTTTCTTATCTCTGGAGCAGTCTCAAAATAACTGTCTGTTTCCCTTGTTAAGGCGACATATTTCTTTTCCGACTTGAGATGATGTCACTTTGTTTCTTATCTGTCTTACTGAGAAAACTCGGAAAAAGAAGTCAGCCCGTTGGAAGGAAATAAATTTTCAGGAAATAAAGACGTTTTTCTTTTTGATGTCCATCAAAAATAAATCTTAGATATTTTTTTTTTTTTTCAATATTAAGATCTTAGTTGTATCACTTTTGTTTTTAAAGCAGTTATGATAATTAGGTATATAAGGTTGTCATTATTTTTCTAATTTAGCTAAATTATTTGATTTGGTAAATCAAATTAAGTTCATATGAAAGCTCCAAATGTACCAAACTGGCAATAGTTGAGCGTTAGCTTAAGAATGAGTGAATAGTAATGAATGGTGTAAGGTATGAAGGAATAGTAATGAATGATGTAATGAATGAATGAATAGTAATGAATGATGTAATGAATGAATAGTAATGAATGATTTAATGAATGAATAGTAATGAATGATGTAATGAATGTTATAATGAATGAATAAATAATAATGAATGATGTAATGAATGAATGAATAATAATGAAGGATGTAATGAATTAATGAATAATAAGGAATGATGTAATGAATTAATGAATAGTAATTATGAATCCCTACTGTAATTCATAATTACTAATTGAATTACATTCAATGACTTAAGACACGAAAAGAACCGATAATGATTATGACAGTGTGTGAAATCGTCTTATATCAGCAATCAGACAGCCTGTTGGGTTACTGATTTTCTCACATTCGATTTACCAATGGCATGATGGCCAATTGGCTAGAACCCGGTCTTTGGTACCACAGCCTTCAGATTAGAATCCTGGTGGTGGCATGGATGTTTGTTAGCGATTCGGAATTCATGTTAAACTGTAGGTTACGGTCTAATTAACTCAAAGTGTGCACAAAATGACCGTAGAGCAACAAAACAAAAATCAAACCCATTAGATTAAAGAAGAAGAACGATTAAATCTGAAAGCGCTTTGCCCATAAGTACATGCCTTTACTATCAGTCACGAATGATAGTACACTATGTAGAACACGATACCATTCTTGTAAATACGACACCATTCTTTGCTATTTCAAATGATTATAAGAATAAGTTTTTTTTTTATAAAACTTTCTCAGTACAAAAAAGGACATTAACGTTTTAGTATATAATTTACCTTTAGGTTAAAATGACTTCCTTTTTAACAAGATGGTTCATCGTATCATATGTCTTATGCGTCCATAAGATGTCTTAAGGGAAGGCAAATCAAATTTTAAATAAATTGCAAAACACACTATGTTTTCTTTCCAAAATATTGAATAGCAATTTTAAAACAGCAAATATGCATTACAGTATAATTTTAGTGAACCAGAAACATAACTGAGTTTTGTTATTTTCATCTATTAAATAATAGAAAAAAAAAAAAAACAGAAAAATGAGAATGCCAAGCAAAACTCGTTTTTTAACTTCATTCAGTATATCTTTCGAGATAACGATATTTAAAATGATTCTTTGAAAATAGCCAATTCAAATCAAAAAGGCAAAATCATACAATTTTCAAAAGAAGGATCTAAATACGTTGTAAAAAATGGGGCAAAAGAAGAATAAAAAAAATGGCTCAGCACTAAATAATCAAATAAAACTTATTTAGTTTGCTAATAAAAATATTTTCTTATGCCTAAGTCGTTTGTAATTTGAATAAAAATGTTTCAATGTCATATATAACTTTCTAAATAAATGGGCCATCGAAAAGATATGTCAAAATGAATAAAAATAGTTTTTGCTTGATTAACATAAGATACATATAATATAAGCTGAAGCATCTAAAGGATAACGTGAATTGGATAAAATATCATTTTCTCAGTCGAAAAAGCATCCTATTCTTGAGTGTCTGGTGGTTAAAACTGATATTGGCAATATTTCATGCTAGAGAGAAAGATTAGATGGTATAGGTGTTTCAAAAGTGAATCTATATTGTTTTGTCAGTAAAAGAACTGATTTAATCTTTGTACTTAATACTAAGAGCACGAAAAGGAGTCGTCTAACTTCATGTGTATAGATTTTAGCTCGTTATTCCTTTTTTTTGTGGTAATATTATTTCTTTTTCAATATTTTTTGCATCCAGAAGATGGTTTAAGGAGCGACGTAACAATTTTTTGACATTTCAGTTCATTTTCTAAGTTTACGCATTATAGAAAACGTTTGAGAATAACTTACAAGAATTTTTACTTAAATATTCTTCAGTTTCAGAACTTAAATAGAGTTTATTGTAGCTCATGATAAATTGGACTGTTAATATATATTTTTTTTATTTATTTTTCAACACAATATGGCTAATATCTGACCGAAGTAGTTATTCAATAACAAAGTTTTCTTTTTTTTTCTTTATTAATAGTGAAAAATTGAACTGTATTTGTTTAAAAACTATGCTTCCATTATCAATAGATTATATTACAGAGTAAATAATTTTAAATTATGTAATTTTCATTTGTTATTTCAAATTCGAATTGCTTTAATACATTTCACTGCATTTGATTCAGTGAAAAATCATTTCCCTCATTCATTTAAATGTATACTTTCTTTGCTTTTCAATGTAAAATGATAAATTATTATCATTGTTTTGAACAAATGTGTTGAATTGTGAACATTGTGTATTTTTAATATTGCTTATAAATTATGAGGATCAGTATGATAGTAATTGGATTTCGATTGCCATATAATCGTATATGTTTGTAATTTTTTTCTTTATTAATATAATATCTTTCTTGATTAATATAAAATATAGCTTGATTGATATAAAACTTTCTATATTAATATTCCTGAAGCCATCATCTTCAAAAAATTATACCATAGCCCTAAGAAACAATATAGTTTTAAGAATTTTTTTTATAGATTTTTTTAATTTAAAAAAAGTATTTCATAAAAACTTCTTATAATCGCTTGAATTTAAAAAAAAATCCTATCTCTTATAATGTCATTAAAAAATCACATAATATATATTGCTCTAGCATTTACATTTTGAAATAAATGAAAAATATATAGTAAATTTGTTCTTATATTCATAATCCTTCTTGGGCATTTTTCTAACATAGATATATGTTGAAATACATAATAACAACGTATAAATTTATTGAAATAGATAATAAATGTATAATGAATGAATTGTATAATGAAATGAAATGAGTAATAATTCTATTGAATGCATTGAAATACATTGAAAATTAACATTAAATATTAAAAATTAATATAGAAATCTATTTAAATATTAAACATTAATACAGAAAACTATTTAAATATTAAACAATAATATAGAAAATTGATTAAATATTAAACAGTAACATAAGAAGCTGTAAGAATTATTTTAAATAAAAACAAAAACAAAAAAACCAAATAATATATCATGCATGTATTTCTCAGAAAGCAGGTAAGACTTTTATTTTGAATTAATAATATTAGTAGAATTCCCCTTCTCAATTCTTCACAATTTGTTATTAACTCTGAATCCTTTCATCTTGTGTAAAGATATTCAAAGGGAATTTTTAAGTAAACTTATCAATTCTGTTTTCTACAAGTTTCCTTTTTCGTTCCGAAAGCTGTAAGATATTATCGATAAAATGAATTATTGAAATTCACTCTTCCGCGTCGATTCTTGGAATCTCTTTTCTGCCATTCTGAGTTAAAGCGAGAATCTTTCGAGAGAGAGTTAGATATTCTTCAAGTAATGTAAGGATAAAAAAACTGTCGGGGAATCGTAGAAAAACATTTTTCTTTCGTTCACAATTGATACAGGTACTTCTTCAATATTTAAGTGATAGATTCTCGGATTTCGTTCGCCTGATAAATTATGATTAGAATAGTTTCGACGGTATTTCCTTTCGTAAGAGGGAATGTAGAAGGTGGTAGATAATGGTATACTTTGTGTAAAGTAAAAAGTATTGGAATTAAATAAATACTTTGTGAATGGTGTACTGAATTAAAATAAAATTGATGATGGAAAAAAGGCAAAAGGATAGTTGTCTATTTCTTTGCTTTTGTAGTCTAATTTGTGGCTCAGTGGCAATGTGCATCACTGTTGAGCATTAGAGCTGAGGTTTAATTCGCTGGTTCTGGCGTTCACTTTATTGTAGTCACTGTTTCAAAAAACTAGGAGACTCTATGGCTTTTGTGACGTTCAGAATCTTGTCTCGTAAGTCAGACTACCTGGTGGGAGTTTTCGGGTTTTCTCCCGTACGATAAGAAAAATGCACGGTAGTTCCCCCTAAAAGTCCTCCCTGATGACCTTCCCTCTTTCTTCAGTGACATGGATCTAAGTCAGACTTCTACCTACGGATGCTGCAGCACAACAGAAGCTCAGCAACTTTTGTAAACATTTAGTTAACACATTTTTGCCAGATTGGCTTAGTGGATGGACACCTAATAAGGCTTTAAAACTAATATTTCTTTGTTCAATGCTTGATAAATGAAACCAAAATTAAAGCTTATGCGATTTATGCCATTATTGGGCACAATAAATCTTTAAGCTGAATTGTCCTGTCTCTAAGTTCGAGGAGAAGGGTGTTAACTTCCAGATGTTCCCTACTTTATAAAGTTAAAGTAGGGAATGATGAATGATGAATGATGAATGATAATGATGAATCAGTCACCTATCCGCTGCTTCTCGTTAATGTATTAAAAAAAAATGTGAGATAAATTGAAAATAAAGTATAGCAGTAATGACTATGCTTTCTATTTCTCTTATTTGTTTATTTACAGTTTATTTTTCTTAAGTTTTAACAATTAAGGACCAATCAAAATGTTTTGCATATAAAAACTCATAGATAGGTATAGTTTATGTAGGAATATTTCTGATATATTTCTTCTTCATTGGCGTCACAGTCCCATGGTAGGCCAAAGACGTCTGTCTACTGACAGATTTCGAGACAGAAGAGGCTTTCTTTTTTATGGGGCAGGGTTGCTAGCCTTTCACTCAACGCTCTACAATCATATTAGATTGGGACCTACGGTTTAAAGTTTTTACGAACCACTTCAAGCATCCATGGCACCGCTGAGATTCAACCTAACACAAGTGGCATCGAGCGCCAGAGTGCTAGCCACTCGGCCATCAGGCCTTCTTTACATAGCGTATAAATACTTTTCATAATTTTGCAGTATACTTATATTCAATAATTAATTGAATTCAATACGTTGTTTTGATTATTGTTTAAGATTTAAGAGTTAATTTAAGCATCTTGTTATTGTGCATATACAAATAATTTTTGGTAGCTTAATAAACACAATACATCAAGTTTTAATAGTAAATGCATTTATTTACTACATAATCACATTACAAAAGTAAAATAATCAAACAAATATTTCATTATTAGAATGAAGATTTTGTTTGAAATTGTTTAGAATTTTACTATTTAGAACTGTTTCAAATTTTACTTTATTTAATAAAGAAATTCAAGATTTTATAACAGATAAAATAGATTTTTATATATTGAAAAAACAGATATACCTAAGATTTTCTAAAATAAAAAAAAAATAACTCATTGAATTTTTCAGTATATATTTCTCTCCTATTAATTCTTCATTACTGATTCTTCTAAATATTTTAAATTGAAAACGACAACTAATCCAAACAAAAATTTTGATTCTAAAACTTTTATTCAAGCTCAAAATATCTTATTTACAAATATATTAAATAAATTGCGGAAAATTTAATTAATATTTATAATTATTATTATTCAAAAATTATATTATATATCAAGCAATTTTTCGTTAAAAAAAATAACACATGTGCATATGTTAAAATAATCTTAAAAATACCAAGCTGAAAATTATTCACTTTCATATGCATTTTTATTTAACAAATTACTGGCTTACATTATTTAATTGATTTTTTTTTTTTTAGAAATTTTAAGATCAATTTAACGATAAATGAAATATTTATTTTAAACAAAATATGTATCGAAAATATTAAAATATATATAAGGGATTTTGTACCACTTCAAAAACATAAATTTAAAAGATTCAAAGCATACTCATTGCAAAACTCATGGGTTATTATTTATTTATCGTTTCCAAAGCATCTCAAGCGAATACTAGAAGAATTGGATAGGATATTAACAAGAGATTTTAATGGAAATGGCCAGGAGGTTTCACCAATCTTCATACTCTCAAGTCGATTGTATGATGTCATTCAGAAATTCAGCTTAAAAATTTCCTCGTATAAGCGAATAGGATGGTAATGAGAGACTTCACAAGTTGCTTTAATGGTTAAAAATAGCCCTTGTGTGATATACTTACAGTGAAGTGTTGTCTCTGAGGTAACGCTGGAAGATCCATTGCTATTTGCGTCAAAAGTGAAGAATGAATTTTGACAGAGAATTTGGAAGATAATTCTGTCTTGTCTTTACGAAAGACATCCTGACATCTAATAATCGATCTATTTTAGATTGTTTCCGCTGGCGTAGTATACGAAAACTCATATTATTTTTAATAAATTTATCAATGGGACTGGAACTCTATTTGCATTTTATATTTTTAAATAAATATCATATAAATATGATAATAAACTGATGTTTTATATAAATATAAGTTTAATTAATGAATCTCATATGAACTGTACTTTCTGTGTGAAATTAATTTTGAATTCTCCTCAATAAATGTTTTATCAAATAGTTATATTTTTGTGAATTCTTCCAAGTTCAAAACTAGGTTAAATTCGATTAGCCACTAACTCTATAGTATAAATTATAATGGAAATATTTTTAGAAAATAACGGTAAAACGAGAAATTTTATCTACCAGAGATTATCCCTAGAAACATATTGTTTACCCGCATGTGGGTACTGGTTAGAATAATACTACTATAGTCCATGCATGTCGTAAAAGTCGACTAAAATGGGTATCCATTGCCCGGGCATATAACCGGTGTAAAGTCAGACTTATTAGTCCATTTGGGTGCCTTATGTCTTTGTGTCGCAAGGTTAAGGACGCAAAAAAAAAAGCTGCATTTTTTATCTTGTCGTGTTTGCTGTTTTTCATGTTTGAAACACACGTTTTCATGGACTTGGTCTAGATGTTGCTGTCGACCAATGGGATAAGAAACAACAGTATATTGTTTACGATTTCAGAGATTTGTAATTTAGTTAATAAAGTTTTTTATTAAGTTTTAGGAGTTAGCAGTATTTCATTGCAAGTTACAATAACGCAGCAATGAGCTATATATTTGTGTCCAGACTTGTAATAATCTTAAAAACACTATAGTAGAACCTCGATTCTACTATAGTGTTTTCTTATCTCATCATAATATTTTTCACGATCCTCTCTACTATAGTATCCTTTTTATTATTATCGTTTCAGTTCAAAGATTTAATGTATTGTTATTTTAACAAGGTAAATAAACCCATTTAGCCCCTAAACAACCCTCATCCGAAAAATTTTGCCGACCTAAAGAAAAATAGTTTTAGTACAGCCATATGCTGTTCAATTTTCAATTTCATATGTCTTTTAGATAGATAATAAATGTTCAGGTCAGTGTTTAGTGTTAAGGACTAAATGTGTTTTCTTTAATTCCCAGGCGACTTCCGTAATAGTTATCGTTCTCAGTAGTAAGAAGACTCAATGGCGTTTGTAAATAACGCCCATAATAATCTAGATTTATTTCCTTACGACAAGCAATGCGAAATAGTTTCTATACATATATATAGAAGATTTTTACTACAATTACAGGAAAGGATGACATTGGGAATAAAGATGATAGTAACATTTAATCAACGGATAAATGCCTCTATCTTATAAAATAAGGATTTAATCAATAAAATTCTGTGATGGACTGGTTTTATAGTTGACGCGCATCCATTGCTTATAACTCCGCAATAAATGATGCACTCTTTTGTCTATAAAAATGACTTTCAAAATGTCTATGGTACATCACATAATAATAACATTCATAATTTTTTTTCTTTTAATGCAGCTGGCAAACACTTAGACAGCTTGGTCTCGAATGCCTTAAGGCAAGCGCTGCACAGACGTACTCACTCTGCATTACCTAGGGGGCACATGTAACTTGAAGATAAGCCACGGACGCGGAGTAACATTGCCTCCGCAACGCTCTACGATCCTATTAGACCGGGACCTACAGTTTAAAGTGGATTCCGAACCACTACACACACCCATGGCACCGCCGGGACTCGAACCCGAAACCTGTGATACCGAGCTCCAGTACGCTAGCCACTCGACCATTCAGGCCCACATTCATAAATAAAATAATATAAAAGTTACTTCAACAGTGATTTCTTTCATCGATCAACGGTTGAAAATCGTCCAATTCCTATTATGGCACCAATTAACATTTTATTTCGGTATATTCAGTCAAATTACTGTGGTGTAAAATTAAATTTTGAAATTTTTGGGCAAACCTTTGACTTCTGGATAAAGAAGAGAGTAAAATTTAATCAAAGGGTAAATGTCACAGTCATCTAAAATAAGGATTTAATCAAGAAAATTCTATGACAGCTTGGTTTTATAGTTGTCGCACATCCATTGCCTATTCAATAACTCCGCAAAATGATTTTCACAATGTCCGTGATACATTCATAATAATAATATTCATAAATAAAATAATATAAAAAGCTACTTCTACTCCTTTTCATCGTTAAATAGTGAAAATCGTCCAGTTTCTATTATGGCACCAATTAACGATTTGTTTCTGTACATTCAGTCAAATTACTCTGGTGCCAAATTTTCGTGCAAACCTTTGATGTTCTGAATAACGATGATAGTAATGTTTAATCAAAGGGTAAATGTCGCTATCATCAAAAATAAGGATTTAATCAATAAAATTCTTTGTTGCCCTTGCTTTTATTTATGTTCATTGCTTATGTAATAAATCCGCAATAAATGATGCACTTTTTTGTCTATAAAAATGAATTTTACAATGTTTGTGGTACATCACATAATAATAATATTCATGAATAAAATAATATAAAAGTTTCTTCTACAATGATTCCTTTCATCGCTCAATGGTTGAAAATCATCCAGTTTCTATTATGGCACCAATTAACAATTTGTTCTTGTATATTCAGTCAAATTTGTATGGTGCCAAATTAAATTGCCAAATTTTTCTTGCAAATCTTTGACATTCTCAAAAAAAATTTAAGTTCTGGATAAAGCTGATAGTAACTTTTAATCAAAGTGTAAATGTCACAATCATCTGAAATAAGGATTTAATCAATAAAATTCTTATTGGCCCTTGCTTTTATTGTATATTGCGTATATTGATTATTTAATAACTCTACAATAAATGATACATTCTTTTGTCTACAAAAATGATTTTCACACTGTTTGTGATACATCACATAAGAATAATATTCATGAATAAAATAATATAAAAGTCACTTCTACAGTAATTCTTTTCATCGTTCAATGGTTGAAAGTCGTCCAGTTTCTATTATGGCACCAATTACCGATTTGTTTCTGTATATTCAGTCAAATTACTCTGGCGCCAAATTAAATTGCCAAATTTTCGTGCAAACCTTTCTGACATCGACAGAAAATACCGCCAATCTACTGGATGCATGGAATACTCTGAGCGTAGAATTTAATGAGAAAAAGATATTGGTTGGGACTGCGGCAATTGGAAGGATTCTGGCCATTAACTACGATAGATTGATTATTAAGGCGGTGGTGGGGTGGGGAGGGACTGTCTCGACGGAAACCAACACAAATCTCTTCCAGAACATTGCGGAAGAGTTAGGGGAGTAAAATAATTCAACGACTGCAGCAAACAAATAGCTATTGAAAAGTTTCTGAAATCTTCGAGATATATCGCACAGTTTTTGAACATTGGAAATAAATTATTTTATATTTATTTACCTTAAGATTATTCTTTTTAATTTTAAATGAAATGATAGAAATTTTTGCTTATGAAATTTTATTTTTGCTCCTTAATAATAATTATAAAAATCGATTTTCGTATCTTCTTTAATAAGATATTCGAAATTGGTATAATAATGTTTAAGCAGAAGTTTTTATGAAAGGTACATGCATGTCAACGAAATAATAAATTTCAAAAAGGTTTCAATTGAAATAGTCGTTGCAAAAATTGTACCATTGTTGTTTCACTTACAATATGTATCTAAATATATGATAAATCTATCTATGTTTCTTTAAAGAAATATATAATTTTAAAGATAGCAAAAATACTTAGCTACTACTCCTTGTTTATCTCGCGTTTATATTTATAGTAGTGATGTTAAATTTCTTTCATATATTCTTTATTATTTTGCAGTGACTGTATTATTCTTATTCTTCTACTATGATTTATCTCAAAAGAATAGCAAATCCCATGAATATATTTGTAATCTTTCTATAGAAATCCTATGAATATATTTAAAATCTTTCTATTGAAATCCTATGAATATATTTGAAATCTTTCGACAGCAAGCCTATGATTATATTTGTAGTCTTTGTTTAGTAATCCTATCTCTATATTTGTAGAAAATCCTAGTTTTATATGCGTAACATTGTTCTTTTTTTTTATTTAACACTTTTCATAAAAAAAGCAAAACAACAAATAGGCTGATATTATTTATAAAAATACATTATAAAAAATTATATCAATTATAAAAAGATTGAATAAACATGTAATTATTAATTTATTAAACCACAGTGAAGTGATGAATATCTCTGTTGCGTTTCAGAACTGAGAGAAATTGAGTCAAAAACCCAATAATTGAAACCTAATACATAATTTCTGTGCTTATACCGGAAATAGCATGATGATTCTGCATGAAGAAGAATAGATTTAGACGCCAGTTCTCTGAGGCGTTAATTCCAAATTGTGATTCTTCAAATGTGGTTAAAATGGTTCTTCAATATATATATATATGTATATTAAAGAATCATTTTTAACAAATTCAGCATTACTCAGCTACATTGTACCCACATTGGAGAACCACAATTTGGAATTAATTCCACACGGAACTGGGATCTAAATCTATCCTTCTTCATACAGAATCATCATGATAAAAGACCTGTTACATGGAATCAAATTTCTCAACATTTGAGAATTATGAGTAAATAATATAGGCGTTATTTTATATGCTATAAACATGCTATTCAAAATATATTTTTAATTAAATTTAAAAATCGCATGAATTAAAAATGGATAATAATCAGAAAACATAATAATCGAAGTATATTTAGAACTAACTTATTTTCTACTCAATAAGTTAGGATCTATTGCATTATAACTGCAAGTCTTATTTATAAATATTGGAATCAATTTTTACCTGAAAGTAAAATGCCGAATTCAGCAATTCTTCGATAAGAAGTTATAAAATGTAAGATAAAAATTGGGATCATCTTTATCGGAAAATAAAAACCTACCCTTACTCTACAGTAGCTCTAAATCGGGTAAAATGAAGCATTTCTCGAGCTTTAGCCTCAGGGGGAAAATCGATCCGAACTTTGCAGTGAGCTTAGAAAGAACAAAAACTTTCAAAACTAGATATTCACTAAGATTGGATAATTTTTCTAGTGCCAGGCTAATACGCATTTACTCAGTCTTAAGGAATTAAGCGTGATAGAATGATCAATAGTGCGTAATAGTAATAAAAATCAGCTTCATTATTAAAAATAATTAAAAAACTAAGAATAAAAAATATTAATAATAAAAGATTTAAAAATAATAGATGTAACATTTAGTCTTCATTGCAATCGATTCATAGTCAATTTGGTAGATTAATATGCATTTGTGTGGTAAAGTAAAAGAAGTAATTGATGATGAAAATTGAAAACGTAGGTCCACCAAGATCATCTGTTACTAATGAGGGGCTTGAAATTGGTGAGTCATAAAATTGGGAGCGGGAAAGTCATTTTTTCTCTATGGTTAACTGAGGGTCTTGAAATTGGTGAAAAGAAGTTGAAAGCATAGGTCCACCTCAAAGGTCCTCCAACATCCTCGATACTACTGAGGGTCTTGAAATTGAAGAGTCAGGAAGTACTAGGTATCAGGTGTTGAAACGTAGGTCCACCAAGAAAGGGTTCTCTAAGATCCTCGGATACTACTGATAGTCTGAAATTGGTGAGTTAGGAAGAAGTTGATGATGGGTGTTGAAGCTTTACTGCAGGAGCTCTTGAAATTGAAGAGTCAGGAACTAGGTATCAGGGTGTTGAAACGTAGGTCCACCAAGAAAGGGTTCTCTAAGATCCTCGGTTACTACTGAGGGTCTTGAAATTGGTGAGTTAGGAAGAAGTTGATGATGGGTGTTGAAGCATTTCCACCAACAAAGGGTCCTCCAACATCCTCGGATACTACTGAGGGTCTTGAGTGAAGAGTCAAGAAAGTACTGGTATCAGGAAGTTGAAACGTAGGTCCACCAAGAAAGGGTTCTCTAAGATCCTCGGTTACTACTGAGGGTCTTGAAATTGAGAAGTTGATGTCATAGGTCCACCAACAAAGGGTCCTCCAATCCTCGGATACTACTGAGGTTCAGGGGTAAAACGTAGGTCCACCAAGAAAGGGTTCTCTAAGATCCTCGTTACTACTGAGGGTCTTGAAATTGGTGAGTTAGGAAGAAGTTGATGATGGGTGTTGAAGCATAGGTCCACCAACAAAGGGTCCTCCAACATCCTCGGATACTACTGAGGGTCTTGAAATTGAAGAGTCAGGAAGTACTAGGTATCAGGGTGTTGAAACGTAGACCAAGAAAGGGTTCTCTAAGATCCTCGGTTACTACTGAGGTCTTGAAATTGGTGAGTTAGGAAGAAGTTGATGATGGGTGTTGAAGCATAGGTCCACCAACAAAGGGTCCTCCAACATCCTCGGATACTACTGAGGGTCTTGAAATTGAAGAGTCAGGAAGTACTAGGTATCAGGGTGTTGAAACGTAGGTCCACCAAGAAAGGGTTCTCTAAGATCCTCGGTTACTAAGGGTCTTGAAATTGGTGAGATGATGGGTGTTGAAGCATAGGTCCAAACAAGGGTCCTCCAACATCCTCGGATACTACTGAGGGTCTTAAATTGAAGAGTCAGGAAGTACTAGGTATCAGGTAAGTTGAAACGTAGGTCCACCAAGAAAGGGTTCTCTAAGATCCTGGAAGAGTCAGGAAGTACTACTGAGGGTCTTGAAACATGAGTTAGGAAGAAGTTGATGAATTGGGTCCTCCAACATCCTCTTGATACTACTGAGGGTCTTGAAATTGAGTCAGGAAGTACTAGGTATGGGTGTTGAAACGTAGGTCCACCAAGAAAGGTTCTCTAAGATCCTCGGTTACTACTGAGGGTCTTGTGGAGTTAAAGAAGTTGATGATGAAGCATAGGTCCACCAAGAAGGGTCCTCCAGCATCATACTGCTGAAAATTGAAGAGTCAGGAAGTACTAGGTATCAGGGTGTTGAAAACGGGTCCACCAAGAAAGGGTTCATCCTCGGTTACTACTGAGGGGCTTGAAATTGGTGAGTTAGGAAGAAGTTGATGATGGGTGTTGAAGTAGGTCCACCAAAGGGTCCTCCAACATCCTCGAGGGTCTTGACTACTAGGTATCAGGGTGTTGAAACGTAGGTCCACCAAGAAAGGGTTCTCTAAGAACTACTGAGGGTCTTGAAATTGAAGAGTCAGGAAGTACTAGGTATCAGTGGTGTTGAAACGTAGGTCCACCAAGAAAGGGTTCTCTAAGATCCTCGGTTACTACTGAGGGTCTTGAAATTGGTGAGTTAGGAAGAAGTTGATGATGGGTGTTGAAGCATAGGTCCACCAACAAAGGGTCCTCCAGCATCCTCGGATACTACTGAGGGTCTTGAAATTGAAGAGTCAGGAAGTACTAGGTATCAGGGTGTTGAAACGTAGGTCCACCAAGAAAGGGTTCTCTAAGATCCTCGGTTACTACTGAGGGTCTTGAAATTGGTGAGTTAGGAAGAAGATGATGGGTGTTGGCATAGGTCCACCAACAAAGGGTCCTCCAACATCCTCGGATACTAAGGGTCTTGAAATTGAAGAGTCAGGAAGTACTAGGTACTACTGAGGGTCTTAAGAGGGGTGAGAGTTAGGTGATGGGTGTTGAAGCATAGGTCCACCAACAAAGGGTCAGGAAGCTAGGTCCAAAGATCCTCGGATACTACTGAGGGTCTTGAATTGGGTCTGATGGTCAGGAAGTTGGTATCAGGGTGTTGAAACGTAGGTCCACCAAGAAAGGGTTCTCTAAGATCCTCGGTTACTACTGAGGGTCTTGAAATTGGTGAGTTAGGAAGAAGTTGATGATGGGTGTTGAAGCATAGGTCCAAACAAAGGGTCCTCCAACATCCTCGGATACTACTGAGGGTCTTGAAATTGAAGAGTCAGGAAGTCAGGGTGTTGAAACGTAGGTCCACCAAGAAAGGGTTCTCTAAGATCCTCGGATACTACTGAACGGGGTCCGTCTTAAGGTGAGTTAGGAAGAAGTTGATGATGGGTGTTGAAGCATAGGTCCAGGGTCCACCATCCAAAGATCCTCGGATACTACTGAGGGTCTTGAAATTGAAGAGTCAGGAAGTACTAGGTATGAGGTCGTAGGTCCACCAAGAAAGGGTTCTCTAAGATCCTCGGTTACTACTGAGGGTCTTGAAATTGAGTTAGGAAGAAGTTGATGATGGGTGTTGAAGCATAGGTCCACCAACAAAGGGTCCTCCAACATCCTCGGTACTACTACTAGGTATCAGGGTGTTGAAACGTAGGTCCACCAAGAAAAGGGTTCTCTAAATCCTCGGGTCCTCCATACTACTGAGGGTCTTGAAAATGAAGAGTCAGGAAGTAGTTGGTATCAGGGTGTTGAAACGTAGGTCCACCAAGAAAGGGTTCTCTAAGATCCTCGGTTACTACTGAGGGTCTTGAAATTGGTGAGTTAGGAAGAAGTTGATGATGGGTGTTGAAGAGTCAGGAAGTCCACCAACAAAGGGTCCTCCAACATCCTCGGATACTACTGAGGGTCTTGAAATTGAAGAGTCAGGAAGTACTAGGTCAGCCAGTTGAAGCGTGGTGAGTCAGTCCACCAAGGTCCAAGGGTTCTCTAAGATCCTCGGATACTACTGAGGGTCTTGAAATTGGTGAGTTAGGAAGAAGTTGATGATGGGTGTTGAAGCATAGGTCCACCAACAAAGGGTCCTCCAACATCCTCGGATACTACTGAGGGTCTTGAAATTGAAGAGTCAGGAAGTACTAGTTATCAGGTGTTGAAAACGTAGGTTCACCAAGAAAGAATCCTGCAATATCCTCGGTACTACTGAGGAGCGGGAAAGTTGTGAGTCAGGAAGTAGTTGATGGGAGTTGAAACGTGGGTCCTCAAAGATTCTCGGATACTACTGAGGGTCTTGAAATCGATGAGTCAGGAAGTATTTGATGATGGGTGTTGAAACGTAGGTCCTCCAACATCATCGGGTACTACTGAGGGGTTGGAGTGGGTAAAACACAACCTTGAGATCGGGTGAAAGTTGGAGTGGAAAAACCTTGACCTTCGTTTGAAAGGAAGAGTTGATTGTATCATTGGCTATATTTGTATCTGTATTTGCACTTTCTTATAGAAGTGAAAATTGAAAATAGCTTTATTTTAGAAGTGGTTCACAGTACTGATATTCGGTTTGGCTGCTGACATGGCGACTTTTTAGATAGGTGCATTTGGATGTGGCGCATAGATACTTCTTCTTGTCGATGTTGTGTACAAAGAAAAATTGAGATTTGATGATTATTGCGGCTAATCACCAGATGAGGACTGTATAAAGGAATAAGGCGAAGTACTTGTGTGTTTAGTGAAGTGACATTTTAAAATGTTTATCAACGAAGAGGAAGATTTAGATGTTTGATTCATTATTTATTAGTATATTTTATTTGATTTCTGAAGGTGACTTTTTATCAAGGGCCGAGGCCGAGATATTTAAATTCATTAACCCTATTTGAATATTTAGTCTTCTTCTACAAAAAAGTAATAATTCCTCATGAGGTGCTGTCGGATTTTCTTTGCGAAATATAACGTCCTTAGATTTGTCAGAAATTCAGGTATTTGTGCTCTGTATATAATAAAAGGAAGGTAAAAGTTTTAAATAATTTTGACTAAACTTAAAATTTGTCTCAAACCCATTGTTATGTACTAAAAAATAATATTTATTAAATTTGCTAATATTGGTTAATGTATATTTATAATTTACAAACGTGAAAACTTTCCCTATATCGATATTTAGGATTATCTTTCAGCGTGGATAAGGCAAGGTACCAAATGAACTAGATAGGGCATGCATTTCTATCCAACCTTAGTTTTATAGAACAAATAAAAATACGATGATGAGGATGTCTATGTGCAATTGCTCTTCTAAGGTAGTCCCATAAGTTCTCTATCTGGTTGAGATTAGGAGACTTTCCTGGCTACGATATTTCAGGAATGCCTTCACTTCAAGGAATTCGTCAACGAAGTTTGCTCGATATGGACGAGAACTATAATGACTTTAAATTTGACAGAAATACTTTCCATAAATAAAACGTTTTACTAATAAAAACATCCTTGTCTAAAGATCTATATGCACGCCTGAAAAGTCTTACATAAGGCTCTAAGATTTCATCCCGATATCTGTAGGCAATCATGGTTCAGCTGTTGAAAACATGTAAGGATATCTGTTTATCGACCATTATTCCTCCCATACTATCACACCTACACTATCAAAATGAAGGATCAAATTATCTTACCATTTTGGTAGTCACTTTCCATAATGCTGAAGGATAATTTCGTGTTCCTGTCTCCCTCCAGATGTAAAGACATTTAGAATCATATATAAAATTAGTCCTCTGATCACCAGTAACGTGAACATGGAACCAATAGTGTTCACTCTAGTTCTGATGTTCTTTTTGCACCAATTAAAACGATTCCTCTTTTCTTGTGAAGACAATGAAACACATACCATTGGCTTTCTGCATAAAGGCCTTTTATTAAACCTTCTGTATACCGTTTGCAGTGATACAGCAGTTCCAGTGGATGTTTCAAGCTCTGAACTTAACTGACGAGCAGTAGACTTCCCGTTACGACGGGCAGTTATTAGAGAGTTTTTGCATAACGTTTTCTATCGTCCGATATTTTTTTCTGCCTAGCGCGCATGCTCAAAGGAAACATTTTACCTATTGCGCATGCTCAAAGGAAACATTTTACCTATTGCGCATGCGTATCTGTAATAATGTTTCCTAAGAGCATGCGCGCTAGGGAGAAAAAATATCGGATGATAAAAAAACGTTATGCAAAAACTCTATTGTCAGATATCGATCTTCAGAAGCAGTTGTCATTCGCTTACGATTTTGTTCAGTCCTTCTTACAACTGTTCAATTGTCTAAAATTGATTCCATAACGTAGATATTGTCTGTCTTGAAATATACAAACACTTGGCTGCTTCCGTGATTGGCTTCCTTGTTTCTAAATGGCCTATGAATCACCACTTCATAGATACATCCAAATGACACTTCGAAGCCATAATAAAACCGATTTGAGTCCTTACATACTGAAATAAAACACTGAAGAAATTCCCTCAGATATTCACTTAGAGCAAAGTGCTTCTTTCAACGTCAAATGACGCAAGTCTAGATATGCATATCAAAAACCGTTTGATTATTTTTGATTGTAAAATGCTAATTAGGCTTGTGTTCACACATTTCCTGCAAAAATAGATCTCATTGATTAGATATTTCATTGAATATCATTAGTTTTGGTACCAAAGATAAATTTGGGCATGAGTGTATATAAAATTAACTTTATATAACTATGACGTTAACCGTATATTATAACATTAATTATATTATTGTTATAATATACGGTTAACCGTGTTTGTCCTTTCCCTATTTATTATTCTAAAATGCAATATAAATAATAAAATGCAAGCTACAATATATTTCGCAACACAATCAAATAATAATTGCGATCATTTAGCGATATGTAAACAAATTGTTATTTGTAAATAAAATAATAAACATTAAACAAAGAACCCGAATTTTCATATTGAGTTAAATTTACTAATATTTTAGTATTTTGCTCAGTTATAGTAATAATTATGCACGCATGGTATCTATTTATAATTTTTTTAGTAGTCATACCTGAAAATATTTGCTCATATGCATGCAGATAGAAAGACAGATATAGATGCAAATAGAGTCTTGTGTTTTTAACAGCCATTATCAAACAACTATTCCATATATGTTATTCAGCTCAAACGCAACTAGAAAATGGGTCATGCTATTTTTATTCCATAACATGCAAAATGAATTATTTGAGCAAACATTTTCCAATGTCAAATAACTGATGGCAAAAGAATTAAGGCTCTTGTGTTCTGTTAGAAAGAAATAAACAAAAGAATGTAAACAGAGACAACAAAGAACATGAGTTTAGGCTTGTCTTATTACAAAAAGTTTTTAGTTTGCAATGAATTCAAAAACATTAAATAAAATATTTTTATGCTTCTCAATTGTTTACTTCCTTAGTAAATTGAATACTTCTCAATTGTTATTTTCTTAGTGAACTGAATTCTTCTCAATTGTTTACTTTCTTAATGGTTTATGAATATGTTTTAATATTTAATTGAAATCTCAAAACAAATTTATTCGTTTCTTAAAATTAAAATTGACATCTAATGGTTAATCAGTTACTATTCGTGAGCCAAAATTTATATATCCCTGCTGGATTTTTGTGTTCTGTTAGAAATAAATAAACAAAAAGCCCTGAGTTTAGGTTTACGTTTATTACAAATTTTTTTAGTCTGCAATGAATTCAAAAACATTAAATAAACTATTTGTATGCTTCTCAATTATTTACTTTCTTAGTGAACTGAATACTTCTCAATTGTTTACTTTCGTAGTGAACTGAATACTTCTCAATTGTTTGCTTTCTTTGTGAACTGAATATTCCTCAATTGTTTACTTTCTTTGTGGTTTATAAGCATTTTTTAATATTCAATTAAAACTTCAAATAAAAGTCATATGTTTTTTAAATTAAAATTGATATCTAATAGGTAATCAGTTACTATCCGTGAGCCATAATTTATATATCCTGCTACCAGGTCCGGATTTCGATGGAAAGAGGCCCTAGGTTATTCCATTTATGAGGCCCTTTCACCTCACATTTTGAAGTTTGTAAATTACATGAGAGATAATGAAATGTATCATTACTGTGATATAAATCAATATGCTAAATGGAACATGTTGTGATTGGTATTAATCTTAATAAAAAATGTGGCACGGATAATAAATAAAAGAAAAGTCGAGAACATTTATATAGACATTTATTCTCAGCGCCATATATAGTACTTGTAACAATAACTAATAAAACATAACACACAACATTTACAAAGAAACAAAAATTCAAATAATAAAAATCTACTACGAAAATAAAATATGCAATAAAAATTATAATATTTTCTGTCAAATTTAATTAAATATATTCAATATATTGGAGATTAAAGTAAATTCAATACAGATAAATTTATTTCATAATATTAAAGTTTAAGTATGAATTATTATGAATTTCAAGTTTAAAACTAAACCAAAAATGGAACTTTATTCAAACAAAATCCAGATCATAAAAAAGAAAATATCAAATTGTATAGCACATTAAATTTCATGATAATAGTTATTTTATTAAAGAATTAATTCAATCCAAGTATACATTTAAAACGAAATAGTAAATTAGGAAAATATATCCTTATTTTCGATTAAGTGTTTTAGTGTTTACTGTTTTTAGAATAGTGTAATTCTAATTTTGCTAACAATTTGAATGTAGGCCCCTCTTGATCTTGAGACCCTAGGCTGAAGCCTAGTTAGCCTATAGGAAAATCCGGCCCTGCTTGCTACTGACATTTTTGTATTTGAAATTTTTGATACGGTGCAAGTACTAAAATTCCTGCATTCTTCCTTTATTTTACAAAAAAAAGGTAAGAAAAAACACAGATAACACGTAAGAAAGTACATAAACAAAATTCCTCAAAGCCATCCCTATCGGAAACGTCTCTTCCGCTCAAACTTCCGGTCTAACGGAGTTCAGGTGATTCCAGAAAGAACGATATCGCCATAAGAAATCGATAAAATGTTCTTCCTCGAATCGATGGAGTACCTCAAGTTGCGCAGCGATGAATTCTGTCAAATAGAACAAAGGATTCTCCGCGTGTGTCCCAACATTGCAGATTTTCGTTTTTACTCACTTGCGGGGCAACAGGGTTTTGTATTCCAAGGTTCCCCTGGTATCTTTCGAAAAAAATTTTTCCTGCTTTGCTATTTGGAAAATTTGTCAAGCGAAACTTTGCAAATTTTGTTAAAACTTTTATGTGGAATGTGTAACTAAACAGAATTCCAAACTTTTGCTTTTTGAAGTCTTTTATTTTTAAAACATTGGTAATAAGAGTTGATTATATTGGTAAGCATTTAATGCACAAAAGAACAAGTTTAAAGTAAGATTAGAAAAATTATTTGATGTCTAATAGCCATATAATCATGCAAATTTATTTAGTTTCCGGAAAATTATGTCAAATATTCATTCTCTATTAAATTGAATTTAGTTGTCGTATGGACGACAAATAGACATGCAATTGACGAAAAGACCTGCAATTGACTCATAGACCTGTAATTGACTCTTTGTAAATTAAAATAGACATGCAATCGACTCTTTATAAATTATAAGTTTTATTCAATAAATAATTTATCCAACTTTGTTGCGGCGCATTCTGTATTTAACGTTTAATAAGAAACGAGAAATTTTTGATAAATTTAAAATTATCATACGTTGATTTTAAATTTAATCATCATATTTTTATAATAAACTTTAAAAGGTGTCGTTATATTTCCACTCTAGAAGATCCGGGTTTCCAAATTAATGCTGGCGTTTTCAATCTAGAAGCACAAATAAAGTAAAACGAATCGAAAGTTGTCTATGCTGGGAATGGACATAATAAAAGCAGGCAAGAAGGGCTATTATATTCAGGAAAGTTCTCTCATTAGACATGAGTAGGATGTTACTAATCCCCGAGATGCTGCAAACTTGAGGATCCTCATTCAAAATTGCTGTGGCCTAATTTGGGTTCTGTGTAGCAGTTTCCAATCACTACACCCTCCATAACTTTGAATCTTCTACATATTTATAGTTCTTCTAGCGAATTATTATAGTTCAATTTCCTGGAATTAGGAAAGACAATATAATAAATTTCATTTAAAAAGATTGTTTCTGTAATCTATGTTGAATTCTTTTCACCCTGGCCAATAAAACATAGCTGAATTACATTTTACTTTTTTAAACTACTTTTGTCACTAATTATGAAATGTAATACTATTTTATTACTCGATTATTTTCATGCTTTTGTTAAATCTTTTCATCAACATTCCTTTCTTAAACAGCTTTAAACAAATTGTATTTTGTAGAAAAATCAGGAAATATTTTAGTAATCTTTCTATTAAATCTAAATTTAAATTAAATACTAGACTTTTCATTTATTATTAATGTATATTTTCGTTACTGTAAAACATAATTTCAGTTTGCTTTGAAATATTGTAAAACTGCAATTGTTACTTATTTTATGTTGTTTTAAACGCATTATTATAAAAATATATATGAAGGTCTAAACAGTTTCTTTAAAATGTAGTAGTTGATATTTCTACTATTCAAATTATCAGAATTTAAATTTGCTTGTAGAACTTTATTTAATATATTCAAGGAGATAATATTGTAGTAAAAGCTTGACAGGTGTTTGCAACAACTTGAGAAAATTGTATGCAGCAAATGAGATGATAAATATTTTTCAATTCCTTCTATTAGTTCACACAATCGCTATATATATCTTGTTCAAATTTGTAATCGTTAATAAAATACTTTTTATTCCTCCACTCAAGTTCAAATACATTTTTTGAACTTGTAGTGGATGATACTTCATGTTAATACAGTTTTTTCAAATATTAATTTATTAATTAAATTTAATTAACTAATTTTATTTTTTTAGATTTATGTTGCATGTATCTACCAATAGATGGCGCTAGATGGAAAATTTCAACTTTATTTATAAAAGACTTTCTGCAATATAGTGAAAAAAAAAGTAGGAATTGACTTTAAAATTTTTTTTTTTTATATTACTTGTTTTTTATAATTTTCAATGCGGCATATATACCATTGCAAATTTCAGCAAACCAACAAAAAATTCTACAAAGCTAATTTTTCAACATAAAGACTATTCCAATTCAAGCATTCATTGCTTCAGAAACCGCCTTAATTGTAACTGGAATAATGACTCCAGCCTGATGGTAAAAATTATTCATGCAAATGTAACCAGAATGCGTTAACGATCATAATTACAGAAGATGCAATTAAAAAGAACGTCGTTAAGTTGAGGATAATACTATGGAGAAAAACGAAGTTTTGTCTTTGACTTTACTGTCTCGTTAAGCCAAAATGTGAATAGTGAAAGGCAATCATTTCTGTTCTCAAATTAAAGAGCAGTATTTTCCGGTCTTATCTCTTTGTAGTTGATATTTCTGTTAAAAAAATTATATATTCAAAATTTTTCTCTAGTTTTTAAATTAATAGATATGAAATTTTAAATGAAAATTAAAATTAAAATTTATCTATTTAAATAATTGCAGAAATTTTAAGAATTAATCAATTAAAATCCTTAAAATTTCAGAAAGATTCAAAAAATTTTTTTTTGTCCACTGTTCTGTAAGTTAATAATTTTGTATGGAAAAGAAAAGATGTTATTTTGTTTTATAATTTTCAATGTGGTACATATACGTTTGCAAATTTCAATAGTAGCATGGACAAAATGCACTAGGGATCATAAAAATATAGAGAAATAAACATCATTAATTTTTATATATAATATTACAAATTGAAGAAATTCATTAAAAACAAACAACGTTACGTTTAAATATTTTTAACAAAAAAGGGTAAAAGCCTTATTAGATGGGCTTGTTTCGTTACTTTCAACGTCAAGCACACCATTGTTGCCACTTAATTAATGAGTTTATTGTTGTGTCAATAATCAAAGAATCCCTCTTTAGATAAATTGAATGAAGCCATTTTCTTTGGTATGACTTCTGATAAGTTTTCGCGGGAATCATTGAAAGTGGCATGATTTGCCCTTACGTGATTATTCTCTCACGCAAACAATTTAGCTAAAAGTAATGCACATCGTAAACTGTAACCTTTTTGTGCGTGTCGCAAGACCACTTTGCTTCAAGTTGAGGGAAAATAAATAAGGCCATATGATATGCTCGCAAACTGGAGAAGTACACTAAAAACAAGTAATATAAAAAAAAAAAAATTAAGTCAATTCCTAATTTTTTTTTCACTATATTGCAGAAAGTCCTTTATAAATGAAGTTGAAATTTTCTTCTTACATCTGGTACCATCTTTCGGTAGATACATACAACTTAAATCTAAAAAAATATAATTAATTAATTACATTTAATTAATGAATTACTATTTGAAAAAAACTGTATTAACACCCAGTGTCCTCCACTACAAGTTTTAAAAATGTATTTGAACTTGAGTGGATGAATAAAAGTATTTTATGAACGATTGAAAATTTGAACAAGATATATATAGTGAGAGTGTGAGCTAATAGAAGGAATTGAAAAAAGAACAGAATTTAGATAGTGGTGTCGACATGGGATTGTAGAAAAACAAATATCTTCAAATTTCTTATATTTCAGTAGCAGTACAACGATGGCGAATCAGAAACAATAACTAATCACAAAAACAAGCTTAGTTATTTCTTTATATGTTCCTGTATTGGTGGTGGCATAAAGGTGTAGAGAAAAAAAAGCGTCTTCAACCTTTTTACACTTCCGTAGTTGTATAAAAATGACTGCGAATTGGCGAAATTATTTTAAAATATACAGTATTTTGTACCAAGATTTTTTGACTAGTATAAGTATTTTTTGACAAGTAGAAGTATAAAACATATTGAAGTTAATGGTCGATCCAAAGTGCAATATGATGATACATGTTTGTCACAACAGCAAATGTGACAAATAAGAATGGAATGGAAAAATTATGTGTTATCTGTGAAAGATACTCTTTCATCCTGGTCGTAATTGAATTTTGATATCAGGGAGTATTTCTGTTGAACTCTTAGAAAAGTGATGTCATCTTGATTGATAACATCTTGGAAGAAAAAGATTAAAGTACATCGCAAAGAAACTAGATATTTGCTTTTTCGTAAAAATAAAAAGAGTTTTTGCTAAATGAACTGATCTAATAATAAAAGAAGACAAATTAAAAATGCATCAAAGAAGACATGACATAAGGTATACATTAAATTTTAAATTTTTATTAATGAAAAAAATTGCATATTAATAATAATAATAAATATTGAAGTAAAATTATTTTAATATTTCTACTTTGTATCCATTTAATATCTCCTTCAAATAAAAGGTGCAAAGCAAATGATTTCTATGCCTTTTCTATATTTGTTATATTAAATTTTTCCTCTACAAGTAGACAAAAATGCTACATATAATTACATTTTTATGCACACTCTATCTGAATCTTTCCTGTATGTGTCACCTAAAAGCAGGATTCCCCGCGTCGTTGAAAAATGTGGCCACTTTCGGAAAAGACATCCCGGAAGTAAATCCACATAAATTATCTTTTCCCCCTATCCAGTTCTCAGTTCACCCTTTCCATAAAGATAAGGGAAATTTAGGGCACTTTTTTTGCCCCCTTCTTATCGAAGGGGAAAAGAAAACTGCTAATGCAAGGAAAGAATGTATCTTTGTAAAAGATATTTCCTTGGCATATTTTTAATAAGGCTATGTGATATGCTCTTAATTGAGACATTGTGATCATATTTTGAAAAGTTTTGTAAGTCCTTCGAAACAAATCGAATTTAGCCAAGTTTTTTTTTTTTTTCCAAGACCAGATGGACTAACGTGGCATATCAGGAAAAAACGACTTAATTAGATATCTATTTAATATAAGATGTCGTAATCAATAGTGAAAAATTGTGGGCCATTGTAATTTCATAAAGCACGTATCCTTTTATATTTTTTATAATTTTTAAGGAATAGTTTTAATAGAAAAATCATTAATATAATCTACTTACTATAAAATGGAAATACTATGCTGTACTATGGATAACGGCCCACTTTCAATATTTTTTATATTTCATTTTTAGTGTTATATATTTCTGTACAATGTGCGTTTAATATCATTATTATCTATGTTTACGTGTAAGAATAATAGTAAATACAAAAATAATAACTCATTATGCTTCAATTTTCCCTCAAAAAATTTATATAGTGGGTCTAAATCTAATATGGTGATATATAAGTTTATATGCGGCCCGCGCAGCTATGATGCATTTCCAAAGTGGCCCTTAAGATCATTTGGGTTGGCAACCCTTACTGTAAACAAATTATGAAGTTAGTTATTGAAAAAATGGAAGGGTCGCTTTCTGAACTTAACGTTTTTCAGAGATAATTTATTGATTATTATTATTATTTTTGACATTAAAAATTGTTGGAAGAATATTATGAAAATTGCTTACTCTAAAAATGACACATTAAATGAAAAAAACATTCTTAGGATTTATTTGTATTATTACCCTAAAATATCACAAACTGTTAAATTTTTATATAATTTTTCCCTTTTAAATGGTTTATTAAAACTAAAATAATGATGTTAGTAATAAATATTATTCATTACAATTATAATAATATATTATTTACAATATTAATTATAATTTTAATATTATTTACAATTTTATCTCACTTTTTTTTTTTTTTTTTATAACTCATTATGGGGGTGCATATAAAATGCTATAACTTTTTTTAATGATTTTTATGTAGATATTGTTTGATTGATAGATAAATAAATGATAAATAATTTTTCATTTTAATATTTTATAGCATATGAGAGACATATATGTTTCAAAAAAATTAATAATAATAGTGCATTAATATTGATTCATAATATTATGAAAGTCTTTTTTAAAAAGCTAAAAAAAAAAATTGAATTAAAACTACTTAAATTTGAAAAATTGTAGCCTCTCCTTTCGTATAAGTGGCAACAGTTACTGCAGCGCATAAGGGAGCGTTCTCTATAAATAGAATGAATTTCTTCAGTAATGGCTAAGAAATTTCTAGTGAAGTTGAATGTAAAACCTTTCATTTTCTTTTTGTAATTAACTATGCCAATATGTAAATTAAACCTAAAAATAATTGCTACATAACTGGGACACATCACGATGAATCATATTTCCTCCCTTTCGCAAAAGTAATATTAAATTTAAGGCTATAACAAATTTCAATAAACTAAATTTTGAAAAAAAGTTCTGTTTGAATTTAAAAAATTTTTCTGAAACCAATAATTTTTATGAATTTAAATAAAAACATACAAATTTATTCATTTTATTATAAAAACTTTTAAAGAAAGCCATACATGGACCAGTGTCTAATAAATTATTTTGATTTGATATCAAAGATCATTATTTTAAGTGGAAACCCATATTGCTCACTGGAAATCCACTCGAAAAATACAATGAAGAAAGACGTCAATTTGCATTTTATTTAAAAAAAAAATTGAAAGCGAGTTCTTTCAAAGTGGATTATTAACAAGAAAATATATTAATAAATGCTTATTAATTGCTTACTAATATTGCTGAAATGGTTGTTTATTGATATTGCTTAAATGATTGCATATTAATGTTGCTAAAATGACTGCTTGTTATCAATAAATATATCACGAAATCATTTGCTAAATGAATCATTATTTAACATTTAGATTTTAGTAATTGCATGCATACGAAACATCTTTTTTTCCTGAATCATTTTTTTTTCTTTCCTCTTTCCAGTAAAATTCAAAATTTTCAAGATCTAAGATTTGGCGCGAAAAAATAAATCTTATAATAAAATCTCTAACAAAAATAAATTTAATCTTTTAACCACAGCACAACAAGAGAAAAGTTACCATTGTAAGTGATGTGAATCCGGGTTACCACATTTGTTTACTTATCTCTCAGTTGGAGCCCCAAAAAAATCGCCAAATCCCGACGACCCTTATTTTGTGATTTGGCTTAAAATTTCTCACTTGCCAGAAAAAGTTACGATCAAATTAAGGAAAATTTAATACGGTTTTCAATAACTCTAAATATTAAGAAAACAGTAAATATTGTTTAGAAAATCATACACTAAGCAACTGTATGGATCCCTCTTTTATTTGTTTGAAGATCGGAAACTTAGTGAAATATAGCAAAACCATCAAAATTGCATTCAAATTCCATATTTTGCTGTTTATTCCATTACCATTTTTGAATATTTGGGTGTATGACCAAGTAATTGTAACTTACTGTAGGAAATTTTAAAATTGGAAGTTTTTGAATTAAACAAAGCTATATTAAGAATGCTAATATAAATTTCTTTTTATATTATACAATTGCTTTATTACATTGCAATGTTTAAAGTTGATTATTAGCATAAAATATATTTAAAGCAAATAAGTATTCATGCAAAATTAAGATTTTAATGGATATGAAGATTGTCAGTATATTTATTTATATGAAAATTATCACTGTTAATATTTCAAAATATTAGTTTTGAAATGGTAATATATTTTTATTGATTGAATTGTGAAACATTTGTTTGAAAGTTGTAACAATACTTCAATATTTCTTCGAATTAAAACTAGAATCCCACCAGAATCTAAGATTTCATTTCACGGAACGTCAGCCAAGCAGACGCTAATCTTTCATCCACCCGTGCTCTGATTGGCTGATATTCTGTTATCTGCTAGTTTATTATCAATGGGTAATACCAGCTTATTAATACGAACATATATATTTAACAATGTGCAATAAATGAAATGATGATTATATGTAATAAATTTCGCTTAGCATAATAATAGCTTCAGATGCATGCTCTTTGTTTTTAGTTTACTTAGTTGTATTTCATTTTTCGTAGTTGCAAGCACTACAGCTGTCGCTACCCTACACCCTACACTGGAGGAAGATGCTGGAAGTACGTAACTCTGTGAAATTCTTCTATTGGTTTGCTAAATTAGCATTTTTAATTACTTTTACAGCTTATGCTAGCAATTTATTTCTTGAAATATTATTAAATAGTCACAATGATACTTCATGGTCGTCATTTTTAAATTAAAAGATATTAAATCTTAAATTGAGTTGATTTAATTTTGGTAGGTTAATTATACCAAATTTAACCACATCGTGTGATTCATGATAAATTATTTTCTTAATTAAAAATTTAAAAAAATGTTATGTATTATTGAGTTTTTAACACTAATGAAATTATTCAATATTAAATTTAAAAGTTTAAGTTTCATAATTTTTAAACAAATTTAACGTAATAAATTTAAGATTAAATATATTATTTTCATTAAAAAAATTTTTAAGTTTTCGAAAAAATTAAAGATTGAAAATTGTAACTTTTTTTCTAGAAGAAACATCTTATTTATTGAATCAATATATAAAGAAAGATTTTATAACAATGGTTGAGAAGCAATATTTCGAAATGTGAAAAAATTATCATAAATTTTAATAAACAATATTTAGTTAAAAAGTAATTGAATGATTAGTTATTATATTTAAAAATACTTATAATATTTTAGAATATTAATTCACTATAGGTTTCAATTTTAAATGTATTTTGATATTCATATTTCAGACAAACGTTTTTATAGTTTATTTTTAATAGTAAAAATGAAATTTTGGAGAGAAGTTCGAAAATTTAATTCTTCATAACAAGCTATGAGCAAAATTCTCATTTACTTGTTTTTTCTTCATTACTTATTTATTTCAAATACAAGCATTAAATTAATTTATTACCATTGCTTCTCATGCATTTGTTTATTCTGTTCTTATTGGAAATAATATTGAATAGACATTTCACTCCGATAATAAAATGTCCCTATACATTTTCTAATATTTATTTGGTGAAAAATAATAATTTATTTTTATTTCCTCATAAACAATATTTTATTTTACTGAAAAAGTTTTTATATTTCAAATACTTTAACTTATTTTTTGATAATATTTATAATATTAAATATGTTTTATCTAGTTTATGTTACAGGTCATTATTTTAGTATCCCCTTTACTTAAAATTCAAATTAATAAAAAAAAAATATTTTATTTGAAAAATATTACCGAACTTTTATTTTATTTTAAAATTATTATTTATTAAGAAAAATATTACTTATATTTCACTACAAATTCTCTATACATTTACTGTTCATAACTTATTTGGTGAAAAATAATAAATGTGATATGAAAAACAATAATTTATTTTTATGTTTCCATAAACAATATTCTATTTCATTGAAAAACATTTTTTATTATATTTCAAATTCTTTCACTCATTTTGGGGTAATATTTACCCTAAAATATGTTTTATATTAGTTTAGCCTACATGTCATTATTTTTGCCATGCCTTTATTAAAATTAAAGTAAATAAAAAAAAACTATATTTTATTTGAAAATTATTTTTATTAAGCAAAATATTACTTACATTTCACTTCGATAACAAAAATTATCTATACATTTGTTAATAATTACTTGGTGATATATAATAAAGGTGATAAGAAAAATAATAATTTATTTTTATGTTTCATAAACAATATTTTATTTTAATGAGTAATTTTTTTTTATTTTATTTCAAAATATTTCAATCATTTAGTGATAATATTTATAATGTAGTATATGTTTTATCTTAGTTTATTATCAGCATTATTTTAATATGTCCTATAAATAATCTCCCTAAAATCATATAAATCCTTAATTTATTTTAGTATTAAAATTAATTTCAATAAAAAATTTTATTTTAATTGAAAACTATTACTTAAGTATTCCTCCCATCTACAAAAGTTTTGAGTAGGCAAAAAGAGTAATTTGAGAAATTAAGACAAAATTTTATGTTGAAAAATTTTTTTCTTGGTCATTTAAGTATTATTTATATAAAATTCACATGTAAAACTGATTCATAATTTATTTGTAAAATAAACTTTTTAATATATTTGTTTGTCTCAAAAGTAAACAAAAAAAAAAAAAACTGTTTTCAATATTGATATAAACAGAAGGTAATTAATTTGATATTTACTATTCTATTTGTACATTATTATTTAGATACATATTTTTCTGTCATATATATATTTACTGTAATAAATTATATAACTATGATTGTTTACTATTTACCTTAACACAAAGTTTTCACATCTAAGTGTACGTGAAATAATTCATATCCTGCTAATTACATACATTAACAATTTATATTTATCACACTTCCAAATACCATCTAATGACGGCTTTAGGAAATTCGTTACAGTGCTAAATACTATGTCATCACACGCTCTAATCCTCTAGATCTGACTGTACAATTCGGATTCCTAGTTTAAATTGCTTTCAATAATTTAAACTGACAGAGGTATACAATAATAAGCGGATGCATTTCAATTTATTGAAGATATTACGCATGCTGCAGCAGTCACGTTTCACCATTCCATATTGAATGCGGGTGAGAATTCCCAACCAATATACCTGGAGCTTGTGCCAGATGCATGTCAGTTGGAAACCCCGGTAACTATGTCCATCAGCAGAGGCGAAAGTTGTCGACCACTTTGGCTTAACGCTCGCTGAGCACAACATAAATTAACAAGATCCTTTAACACGCTCCTTGTGGAGTTTCAGTTCAGTTTCTCTGTTATTCGCGTATGGTTCTAGTAGATTCACGTAGTATTTTATTCTCTTTAATTACTTGCTAGCGAAGGATGTTTAAGTTCTCGTTATAATGCTGCCGTAACTGAAGTTACCATGATTTAAATGGTGGATTGTATTAAGTTCTCAAAAATTCTACTTTGTATTGGGTGCTATGGTAAGTTAATCACTTCTCATTTGAACAATAATAATTAATTTAATATTTGGTAATGAATGGATTATTAAATAAGTAGTCTTATGTAAGAAAGATACTCCTTAAAAGGTATTATTGTATTCGCTATTATTTTTTATTTAGAAAAATATAAATGCAAATAAAATTATCTTTCCTAAAAAATGGATATATGCATTCAGTCAGAGATAATTAGGTAATTAATATTTATTAAAAATTTCTGTGTAAAATTGATTCATAATTCTATTGTAAAATAAATTATTTATTCAATTTTTTTTATCCAATAGTAACAAAAAATACTTTTTTCATTATCGATATAAACACTTAAAATAATTAATATGAAATTTCCCAGTCTTTGTTCAATATTATTTAGACATATATTTTTCTCCTATATATATTGACTACAATAAATTATATAAATATGATTGTTTACTATTGACCTTTACACAAAGTTTAAACATCTAAGTGTACGAGAAATAATTCATATCCTGCTAATTGCATACATTAACAATTTAAATTTATAACACTTCCAAATACCCTCTAATGAAGGCTTTAGGAAATTCGTTACAGTGCTAAATACTATGTCACCACACGATCTAATCCTCTAGCTCTGACTGTACAATTCGTATTCCTAGTTTAAATTGCTTTCAATAATTTAAACTGACAGAGGCATACAATAATAAGCGGATGCATTTCAATTTATTGAAGCTATTACGCATACTGCAGCAGACACGTTTCGCCCTTCCATACTGAATGCAGGTGAGAATTCCCAACCAATATACCTGGAGCATGTGTCAGATGCATGTCAGTTGGAAACCCCGGTAACTATGTCCATCAGTAGAGGCGTAAGTTGTCGACCACTTTGGCTTAACGCTCGCTGAGCACAACATAAATTAACGAGATCCTTTAACACGCTCCTAGTGGAGTTTCAGTTCGGTCTCTCTTATTCGCGTATGGTTCTAGTAGATACGTGTAGTATTTTATTCTCTTTAATTATTTGTTAGCAAAGGATGTTTAAGTTCTCGTTATAATGCGGTCATAACTGAAGTTACCATGATTTAAGTAGTAGATTATATTAAGTTCTTAAGAAATTCTGTTTTGTATTGCTTGCTATGGTAGGTTCCTCACATCTCAAATCTTCAGGAAATATGTGTTTTATTTAGACATTTAAGTACTATTTATTTAAAATTCCCATGTAAGATTGATTCATAATTCATTTCTAAAAAAAAATATTCAATATGTTTGTTTGTTCTAAAAATAACATAATATATATATTTTCATTATATACAGTTAAGATAAGTTATAAACAGTTAAACTAATTATATACTGATATATTTGATTCATTATATACAGTTAAGATACAGTTATAAGCAGTTAAGATAATTAATTTGATATTTCCTATTCTATTTGTTCATTATTATTTATAACATATTTTTCTCATATATAGTATATATTGACTGCAATAAATTATATAACTATGATTCTTTACTATTTGTCTTTAAACAAAGTTTTCACAACTAAGTGTACGAGAAATAATTCATATCCTGCTAACTGCATACATCAACAGTTTAAATTTATAACTCCTCCAAATACCATCTAATGAAGGCTTTAGGAAATTCGTTACAATGCTAAATACTATGTCATCACAAGCTCTAATCCTCCAGCTCTGACTGTACAATTTGGACTCCTAGTTTAAATTGCTTTCAATAATTTAAACTGACAGAGGTATAGAATAATAAGCGGATGCATTTCAATTTATTGAAGCTATTACGCATACTGCAGCAGTCACGTTTCACCATTCCATAGTGAATGCGGGTGAGAATTCCCAACCAATATACCTGGAGCATGTGTCAGATGCATGTCAGTTGGAAACCCCGGTAACTATGTCCATCAGTAGAGGCGTAAGTTGTCGACCATTTTGGCTTAACGCTCGCTGAACACAACATAAATTAACAAGATCCTTTAACACGCTCCTTGTGTAGTTTCAGTTCGGTCTCTCTCTTATTCGCGTATGGTTCTAGTAGAGTCATGTAGTATTTTATTCTCTTTAATTACTTGCTAGCGTAGGATGTTTCAGTTCTCGTTATAATGCCGTCATAAGTGAATTTACCATGATTTAAGTGGTGGATTATATTCTTAAGAAATTCTGCTTTGTATTGCCTGCTATGGTAAGTTCCTCACTTGGAGTATTAGTAATTAATTTAATATTTCGTTATTAATACATTATTAAATATGAAATCTTCTGTAAGAAAGATACCCTTTTAAATGTATTATTGTATTCTCTATTATTTTATTTAGAAAATGTAAATACAATTAAAATTACCGTTCCAAAAAAAACGTATACATGTATTTAATCAGAGATAATAAGGTAATTAATATTTGTTTAAGTAATATATTTTTTTTTCATTTGCTATGATTTTGTTATGAAAAATATTGTTTAGCAAACAGGAGGTATTGTTTCATAATTAGCCCAAATGAAATGCTGAAAAAAAGAAAGAGTATTTTTTTTTTTGGTTTCATGAAATTTTTATAATGAACGAAAAGTTATTAGAAGGTAATTTCTTATAAATATTATATTCACGAAATATCAGTATTAGTTAATTGCAACGAAACATTTTAAGAATTACATAGAAAAAATATTTTGTAATCGATTTTTGGGAATTAAAATTTTTTTTTAACTCTTATTAAATAAAATAACATAGGAAAATAATAAGTCTTTGTATTACAGCAATATGGTTGTAATATATACAAAATGTGATTACAAAAATAAATATAATATATTTCATAATTTTACAAATCAAATATGTCAATCTATCTACAGTCAAATGATAACTATTTTGATATTTTATTTAAAATCTAAATTTATTTCAAAGTGCACGACAAAAATGTAACACTAAGCTTCCAAACATAGGTTATAAACAAAAGCTTTTCAGAATAATTGCAGCCTGATAGATAAATAAAAAAACAATAGATTTTTATAATACAATATAAATTAAGAAATAAAAAACAGATAATCCTAAAGGAACATTTTCATAATGGCAAGAAAAGGAATTTAAGTTGTTTATTTATTTATTTATTTTTTTTTGTCTTGAGGGAAAATTTTTCTGGAATTACAATAATTTTTTTTTTGGTGGATATCCTTTGCTTTATCGCTAATATTTTTAGCACTGAAAATTAGCATGCTCAACATTTTGAGTGTATCCAACTGCTAAATTACATCGGCCAATGAAAAATTACTTTAAAATTAATTGCAAATTTTCGTTAAAATATTTAAATTTCCACTCAGTATATTATATCAAGAGACAAAGAAAAAAAGTGTTATAGTGAAAACATGGTATAACCAGCGATTATTTGAATCTGGATTGCCGCTGAGAGCTCAAAATTCGAAAGACATCAGAAAAAAAAATGATACTTTCGGCGTCGAAATTTTTAACAATGATTACAATTTCAAGCCCCAGCAATACCAATTCCAAGTCTTCTATTTGTTGAAGAATCTTTTATTCAGAGTTCTTCAGAAATCAGGCGTCAAGAAGTTGGATGAAAGTCAAGTTATAAACGACCACGTAAAAATGTGACAATAAGGCACAGGAAGAGCGTCAGAGTGATAACAAACTGAAAAAAAAAAAAAAAAAAAAAAACGAACGAGTGTTTGTCTTAGTGTGTGAAAACATCTCTATGAACAGATTTTCAGGGGGAACAAGGAAGAGAATTGTGGAGTAATGCATGAGATAAGGAAAAAAAAAAAGGAATGTATGAATGGTGTAGACATTTATTGAAACAGAACGGTTCTCATATACGCTTTCCTATTGAAATCAACGTTCATACTAAGCGCGCTTTGCGCACCAAGTAAGTGATGCGCCAAACATTGCACCCACTAAATTGCAATCCAAAAATCCCCAAAAATCCATATGCAGTTAAAGATCTACATTTTGAGATACGTTTTCTCTAATTTTGTTTAAACCTTCATTTCATAATAAAATTATGCATAATTGACATGATATGCATTGACATAATATGACATAATTTTATTTCATTGAGGCTTTTATACTTATATTGAGAAACGAATGGATCATTTGTCGAAATAATCAAATCATTACTTCGTCATAATTACATAACAAATCTGGATTCCAAGTTATAACAGATGGAATTGGGTGCGGCATGCAATGTTCTAGGACATCTCCTTCCTCCTACTCTCTGCCAAATGGCGTGACACCCCTCCCCCTCCGAATCCCACTAGAATATTTCAGTCTTCCTTTAGACGATGCTATATTTAGATTTTCCAAATTATGCATAGTTTTATAATTATTAACATATCAAATTGTACATGAAGACTTAACGCTCCACTCTTAAAACAGCAACCCATATAGATTCTATAGATGTTTTCAAATCAAAAATTTATAAAACTAAGTAAATTTTTAAAGAATAAAAAAATGGTAAGTGATAATCTTTTGTACATTAAAATACAAAAAGAGTGAATAGGTAAGATTTTAAATAAATTAAGGGAGTGAAAGATGTAAAGAAAATAAAGGAATTTATTATCCCAAGCAAAAAGCTTCAGCAATTTATTGAAAAACTTCTGCTTTAATGAAATTACCGTAAAGGAGAGGTTATATTTTATCTCACAAATTTGCTGAAATAAGAATTGCTATATGATAAATTTATTATTTATTATATAGCAAATTATTCATTTTATTGTACAATATTCAGTACTTTTTTTTTTGTGATTTCGAACTTCAAAAATTTTAATGGAAAAATACTTCTTTCATTATTCGAAGCTCTGCAATGCCCTTGGCTTGAAAAATGGACTCTCTAAGGAAACCAGCTAACTGAAGAAGTTTTAACCATTACTTCTTATAATTGAATTGTTTTCTTTTATTAAAATTTTTAACATTATTAAAAAGCAAGATTTTTATGATACAATTGCAGTTTATGGGACAAGGTTTTAATTTTTCAGACTTTTCTGTCACCAACTTTGCGCTAAAAATAACTTTGCTTTGTAACTAAACTGTAGATTTAGTACGAAAGAAGCTCGATTTCGCGAAGAATTTGAAAAAAATAAAAACAAAACACCGGAAAAAAATTACTTTTAATGGATTACAAATTGTTAAAATGAAATATCTAGAACCACAAAAAAGTGACATATGCAAGAAATTTAATGTATTTTTCCCTGGTCTGAAAGCATAATAAATGTGTCAGTTGACGAAGATCACTGGGGTTTCTATACATCTTTTTATGTCCAGTAAAAAATGCTTTACAAAGAGCCTTTAGGAACACTTTTCTGCATTACTTTCACCACAAGAAATTTCGCCAGATTGTGGCTAAATTTATCATTCATTTTCTTGTGTCGTTCAAGCGAAACCTTATTTCAATCTACCGTCAATCAAGCATTCCAAATCTAACCGTATTAACTGCAAGAAATTGCATAACCGTAATAAATGCTTGGAACCCTTGTTCCAAAAGTAAAATTCATTTTAACCAGAAATCGCATTGAATAATCACCGTCATCACATAAGAAGGAGAATATTTGGAATTCAACCTAATGAATTTTAAACTTTTATCATTTTTTGAAGAAAAAATTGATTGACAAATGCACTAATATCTACACCTTTGAAAAATATAATAAAAATTTAAGTCAGGCGGCAAATAAATATTATAGGAAATAATTTTCTTTTGCTATTGATAAGAAAAACAATACATAAATAGGAAACAACAAAAAAATTTAAAAACATTAAAAAACTAAAATCCTTTCATGAATTTCAATTTATCATGTATGAACATACTTTGCTGGACGAATACATATACACTTCCAATGTTCAATAACCAAAAAAATGTATGAAGCAAATGGTCAGAATACCACAAGAACGGAAGTTTTGTACTTTAGGGTTCGCTTTTTATTTGGCAATTTTTTTCCTTGATGTGCTCGCCAACTCCCCTCCTAAACAAACAGAGATTACAGATTGTGGTTTCGGCGAGTTAATTTGACTTGGAGAAGAGATTTGGCGAAATCGAATTCTAAAGTACACAATCCCCACAAGAACTATCAAACTCAATAGCGGCAGTAATATAACAGAATTCAATAACTCCATAACTTTATGAAGAAGCAATTGTTCAAATACTACAAGAAGTACTACAAAATTCAGACAGAGATATCTGTTAAGTTATTGTTAAATTCATTTTGATGAACATATGTCCAAGATTGATGAACATATGATGATTTGATGATCCTTTTGATGAACATAGGATGTTCAAGGGATTAGTTTATCCTTGGATACCATTTTGTGGATATTGAAACAAAATCTGTTTATATAGCTAGACAATTCAAAATGAACTACAGAAAATATAACTTGATATGGATCAATCGCTATGTTTAACAACACATATTTCATGCCAGTTTTAAATACACACAAATAAAATCACGCAAAAATCAGCATTTATTTTATATGAAAGTTTCTGCAAAGAAATTTATCTGTTTTAACTTACACTCCTATTATTTTATATTTTATTGCTTAACTTTTCTTGGGGACACTAATCAAGTCAACATCATGTTCACACATGATTACAATAATAATAATAATTATTAATAATAATTAATAATCATTGAGTCATGGTATGCAAGTGGGAAACCTGAAGTCCGCCGAGAAACGTGTTTCCAGACCCCTGTTACTATATTTGGAAACTTATCGCCTGTTTTGGCGAGTAAAACTCGCCAATTTTTTCATCCATTAAACTTATGTTATCATATTATCAGCTGCAATAATATTTAATAGAAACTTCATTTATAAAGGATCGGATCAATTTTTTAAAATAATAATAAATATTTTGGTATCGTTATATACATCGCTTATATCAAGAAATATTAGATTTTTCTAATCATTATCTTATTCAGTGTAATTTACATGAAAAGTAAATAATGTTTTATAAGTAAAAGGAAATTCCTTTTGGTAACATCACTGTCTCAACAAGAATTATGTATATATAACTTTTCATACATAATCTTTATATTTTTATAACATATAATTTTCAACAATATCTATATTTTTTCTATTTAATAAGGCTGTATTAAATTTTTAAAGATATATAGTAATTACTTTTAAAAAGTTTGTCACTTTAACTAATAAAAATCAATCCTTAATCATCAATTCCTTCATAGTTATTTAAAAATAGTAAAAATAGGAAATTAAATTTTTCGTTTAAATTATTATTAAAAAATATTCATCATAGATATCTTCCATAAAAACATACATGAAAATGAAGGGGCGGTTTTTAAATTTTCATTTCAATTTCAATTTCATTTAAATTTTTATTGCTTGAAAGATTGAATATAAAAATATTTTTATAACCATCCTGTATACGTTAAATATTTAACATTATATTATTGACTAAATGCAAACGTCATTTTAAGTACTTCTCATATATACATTATTTTATGTCTGTATACATTTATCTATTTATATTACATTAGCTATTACTTTACTACTATTAACTATAATTGTATTACATTATATTTATTCTATAACACGTCTCTATAAGGAATTATTAATCGGTAAGACTAGATCGATAATCAGTTCTTAGAGTTTTAATTCATATTCACAAATTATAAAGTAATTATAATAACTTTTTATTATAAGATTAATTATAAAGTTATATTAAGATTTTCTATTAAATAATAGCTTAATTAAATTAACAGGTTATTAAACGTTACATAACTTTAAACGTTATTAAACTTGATACAACGTTAATTGGCAGATAATTAAAATCAATCCAAACCATAATCGAATTTAATAAGAAAAACTCTGTGATTTTGTTCAAAATTCAAGAAATTAACATATGCGCTTTGCAATAACACTGAGGTGTAACCCAAATTTCATGTTTGCTAAATGCTGTACTGGAGTCTGATTAGAGTGCTTTGAAGTTCAATATGCAATTCCAATTCTGGAATAAAACCTTTGATCGATCATATTTATGTATTAGATGCAGATATTTTAAAAGCATCATTGATATTCATGAAAAAGTAATGTTCAAGGTTTAAAATACAGAATTACATTCATGAACTTATAAATATTTCATTCATGAACTTATTTTTAAAAGTATCATCACTTTTACAAGTATTATACAGTTTACACTTCTTAAAATATGATTTGGAAAACTTTGGAATAAAAACCAAAGATAGCAAATTATGCCATCTATGGATGCTATTAACACTTGATGGTTTTCTCAGTTTTAAAACTATCTAAAGATTATTATAGTACCAGTTGTTTTCCATTTTTGCATACATATATGAATGTTAAACACAGCGAATATTTAATAAGGTTAATATTTCTTCATGGTATTGGTTTTTAAATATATAGTCAGTTTTTCAGTTCAAAGATAGCTTTCATTACAAACCTTTTGATTTCTTTTTTTTCTTATTTTATTCGCGAACAGCGATAATAGGTCAAAAAATATTTCCGAGAAATAGAATAGGTAATTTCCGTGGTAATTTGAAGCATTAGAACCTATGTGGTTTTTATTGTTAAAAAATTTTCATTTCAGCTTATGAGACTCCGCAATCTATAAGTAGTGCTATGTGAAATTTAACCTCTAATATTAACAAAATATAACTGGCACCTATATCGATGATCGTGAATTTAGGGATTGAACATAAGAAATTGTCTGTTGAGGGTTTTTGGATTATTATAAAGAAGACTGCATGTCATAAATATGACGTTGAAAATTTTTACTACGATTTTCAACGTCATATTTGACACCTGCATTAGGAACAGATGAAGAAATCTTCAATTATTTGACGAGAAAATGATAGTCTGCTTTTGTGACTGACTATATATGCTTAAACATGGGAGAAATCACTAAGATACTTCAGGCTCATGTTTCTCATTAACACAAGAATAAATAAACATAAGGTGCGTTTCATTTTTATTTTTTTATCATAGTACTTTTTTCGTTAATATTTAACTTATTATAACATATATTTTTAGAAATCTGTATATAAAGGGCCATTTAAAATCTTAAAAATATTTATTTGTAAGATTTTAAATGCGTCCAGACTTCATAAACCACTGGTTTATGGTGTCACTACACATCAGAAAGTAAATCTGCGGAAGTAATATCCGGCAAATTACCTTTTTGAACTTAATGGAGTAACTTTTCATTGGTTATGGAAGAATTATCTTTAAAATTACTGATTAATCATGGTAATTTCTAGTGCAAAAATAAAAGAACTTCCAATTCAGTTTTCTAGTTATCTAAGACTTAAATTGTAAGATTAGAAGTCAGCGTTTGACTAAATCAAAATTTAATTTAAATATTATGCATATCTTTTCTCTAGAATTTACTTTATATGATGAGAGAGCTTTTTTTACCTAAACTATTTATTAAATGATATTTTTATACAAAATGATTATAATTAAATTCCTACTTTTCAAAAACGCTGTAAAAAAAAAAGACTCTTCACAATGAGTTCAAATTTGAACTGAAGATACTTGAAGACGGGGAAACGGTACGGTATCAAAAGAATTTCCAACGTGCATTAATAGATGACACTGTAAGCGGTATAAAGAAAATGAATTCGGCTGTCAGGATATTTTGAATCGAATTACGTATTTGACATGAGTTGCACATACCAAATTGAATGAAAATGTGCTTGATTGTTTCGGTTTTTTGGAAAAAATGACTTAAGCGTCATTCAATAGTTGTGACACTCTTCAGGAAAGCCCATCCGCCAGACAAGGGCATTCAAATTGGATGGGAAAAATCATGGAACTTTTTTTTTTTGATGTCATACCGTTTCTCCTTTGTTTAAGAGGGTTCTTCTTAAAAATTTGAACTCATTGCGAGGAATGGTTTTTTTTACAACATTTTGAAACTTGTTATTTATAATCACGCAATATATTGTATTGTTATACATTTCAAAAAAAATATATATATACAACATTGCCGGATTTATGACTTCTACAATTCATTTTACTGTTTTCTGTGAAGTTTGAATAATCATGGTATAACCCATACTTTATGGTGATGATTGCTGATTAAAAAATGGTTTTATTATTTTTGTATCTTTTTCAGAATGTGATCGGATGTTCGTGAGCAATGTGGATTCTAAGAACGGAACCTTCAGCGCCCCCTTTTAGTGGTCAACCACCACAACTACTCGAGGCAGTGCATCTACACTTTCATTGCGACGGAGGATGAGCGAGTCCAGATCACTTTCACCCATTTTGCACTCAGGGGAGCTAAGCCAATGTAATAAGAACATTATGTATTTATGCATTTGATATACAAAATAGTCAAAAATCTTGATCAAAAAACATTTCAAAGCTTTTCTCATATCTTTGGTTTGTTCTGAAGTCCGAAGTAATCAATTCAACAAATTGCATTAAATCCTGGAATACTAACTACTCCATTTATGACTATTTTTGTATCGCATCTATAGAACTAAGTTCTACAGTAAAATGATGAAAGATTAAACAGAATAATTTATAATAGCCGTATCTCTCTTGGTGCACTCGTAAAACCTCTCTAAGTCGAACATCAAGGGAGACGCCAAATAATTTTCGAGTTATAGAGTTTTCGACTTATGGAGCAGAATTTGCAAGGAAATATTCGACTTGTAGAGGTTTAGATTCTTTCTAAGTTATTTTGAGTTAGAGTGAAAATAAATAAAATACAAGTTACAGAAGTAATAAACATGTTTATCTGTTAGAGTTCAAATGAAATCAATAGCAATAATACGTATTGTAATAGAATATTTTATAGAATTGGTTATTTTATTTACTGTATACTCATACATTGTTTTTAAGAAACAATGACGTTCATTGTCCGGAAAATACTTAAAGTTGGTAACTTATTTTTCTTCGAGCTGTAAGAGGTAATTAGTTTCAAATGATCTAGTTGTAAAGGTTGTAAAATTAAACATTACTAATGTTCGAGATACAGAGGTCCAATTTTTTTTTCGAGTTACGGAGGGAAAATATATACAAAAAAAAATTGTGGGGGTTGACTAATTATTTCGACAAATGAAGGTTGAAATTTCGAATAATGGAGGTTTTGAGACTTGAAGGGAAGGGAACAAAAACTTTTTCGAGTTTTGGAGGTTTCCGACTTATCGAGTTCGACATAAAGAGGTTCTACTGTATAAAGAAAATAACTAGAACTGGAATATGGGCTTTATATCCTCCATGCCATTAAAACTGCGGATAATGTGTTTGAGAAAATTATCTTAATGACAAGAGACAGATGTTGTTTATGATATCTGATAGTAAAGAAATTTGCTGTATGTTTTTACCATTTCATATAAAACTGAAAAAGTCAAAAATCGGTTTATTTCATAATCAACATAATTGTCATTTTTTAAAAGATGTACTAAATACTTCTCATTAGCTTTCCGAGATCATTTTTATAAAATTTATTTCGTTTTGTCTTGAAAAACAGGAATCTAGTTTCATTTCAGTCTCTTCTTCTGTAATTAGACTGTCATGTTTAACTATTATATAAAATATGGTAATCTACAGAAGCAAGTTCTAAAGAATATGATGGATGAAGCATAATTTCCCAGCCAAATTCTTCTAAGAGACTCTTAATCAATCTTGCTGTAAGTGGTTTGACAATGTCATGTTCCAGACTCATTTTTTTTTTTTTTTCTTTTGTTTACAACGATCTTTTTTTTCTGCTGTAAGCTCTTTTTTTTTTTTAGTTTTTGACAGTTAACATCAGCGATTATAAATTTGATTATCACCTAACATCTCGTAATGAAGAGTTTCTTTCATAACACACCAAACACTCAAAAGATTCTTCATCCGGATGCATATTCAGGCTGTTCAATAATCCTTGAATCATGGCTAAGCCACTGTTCTTTTCTTTTAATATTTTTATAGATGATCTATTGATTTATTATAATTTCATAGAAGTTGAAGAGGCGTTATCAAATAATGAAGGGGTGTTACGAAGTATCTAATAATTATTCTAAAAATATTGGTAGAACTTCTGTAACAACCTGATATTTGAAAAAGAACATTTCAAAGTTTTGTATTGCTTTTCTATAATAACTCCGTGTGCAGTTTTAATGGCGTGGAGGATATAAAACCCATATTCCAATTCTCGTCATCTTTACATCATGACTACGCCAACGAGGATACGGCTATTATGAATTGTTCTGTTCAATCATTCATCATTCTGCTCTAGTAAGTTAGTGTTATGAACGTGATGCAAAATAGTCACAAATGAGGTAGCTAGTTCTTCAGGATCTAATGCAGTTTGTTGAATCGATTTCTTCGGACTAAACAAAACCAATGATGTGAGAAAAGCTTTGAAAATTTTCTTCCAAATTTAATAAATCGTTTATTAGTCTATCTTTCGTAATTTTTAAATAATTAAAAATAACTGGTCAAGACTTTCGATCGCATTTGTTTTAAATATTTTATTTTTGAAGGTGATTTCTTAACTAAAAATGATGTAACAATAACAAAAATTGTTTATTATTTAAACTAATAATTGGAAAATTTTAGCTAAAAATTATTAAATAAATAAATAAAAATATTGTTAATCGGGACGTATTACAGTTTTAAGTAATGTTTTCAACCAATTCTTTAAATATATTTTAGTTTAAAATAAAATGTTGTACCTGTTTTTTTCATATTGTAAATTTAATATCCAGTTGATGAATGAATAGTAATACTTGAAGTTTCCCTGTTAGTTCGTAATTAATTTTTTTAATTATCCAATTTAATATCAGGATTTTTCACGGAGTCAGAAAATACTTTCAATTGAGCATTTAGATAGAACAACTACGAAATAACAAATATGGTAGTTAAACCTAAATTTTATGAAATTTCATTAGTTTTTATTACATTTAATCACCATCAATATAACTACAGATTCAATATTTGAGACTGAGGAAATTTCGGCAAACGCAAGAAAGATAGATAAACGCAAGAAATTTAGATAAATTCAAGTGTAATGAGCTAATAGATTTTAAAATTTGCAATTAGTTTCACTGTTGCTGTATTTATAAATCTATTAATTTCCTGTGAATTATATTTTAATTTTTTTTTTTTCTTTTGATTTCCAACACTCCTTTATTGGTGATTCCAATTTTTATTAAAGTTACACTAAGAAGATTTCTTAAATAAACATTTGTCGATTATATTAATTCAAGCTAATTATTTAATATTTTCCTAATTTTTTTGGAGTAATTAGTGGTGTAAGTCTTAAAATTATTTAAAGACTGTATGATCTGAAATACTTATTGTGAACTGTTTCCTAGTTATGTACTTCATCTTCCAAATTATTAGAATTTGATGTTTGTTGATTTTCTACGTGTAATAAAGCATATATTGTAAATCGCATTTTTATTACAAATACCAAAAAAATTAAAAACATATATTTGCAAAAATAATAAACGTTTCTATTTACAAACAAAATTTGATGGATTTTTTCAGTAATGATACACCTTATCCTAGTTAAATTAACTATTAAAAATTTCATCAATTGAAACTTGATTTTCCTGTGAGAACCAAAATATCAAATCTTTTTTGGGTAATGAAACCATTGATTTAAATTAAAACCTTTTACAAAAAGTAGATAAGAATTATGATGATATTCATCAACATGGAAAAGTTCCCTTCCTCACTGGTTATATTTCTTTTGTATGGCACATCCCAAATTAAATAAATGGGATTTGTCTCAATCGATAAGTGCTTTATTTTTCTTCTATTCGACAAAGCATGAAATCCTTTTTGAAAATAAAATGAAATAACAATAGCACAGTAAACATAACATAATTTGCATAATGATATTTCGTGCAAGATTTATTCTTGAAACTAATTATAAATAATATTATTTCAAAAAATTTTCTATAATTTAAATTAAATAAATTTTCGAAAAAAAGGATCGCATCATTGAAATAAAATAAATAAATTATTCTATACAAAATTTATAATACTAAGGAGAATTTAAATAGGAAGAAAAAATCATATTGTAATACCCTCATATAAATCATTACTGAAAACAGTGGTGGAAAGCAAATGTGATAAGTTTCAAACGATTTACTACACTATGTCACATTATTCATATCCCTTATTTGCTTACGTAGGAATTTCGATCTTTGATTAATAGTGTCTTTAGATTTACCTGTCAAATTAAACATAAGATAGTACCGAAATTAATATTTACTGACTTCCATAACCAAATAGTTCTAATATCGAATGGCACATCAATATTTGCAGGTAAACCCGGTCATAACAAATCGCTTGGATTCAGATATAATATACAAATATCAGATTCTTGTTCGCGTTGTGTTTCATATTGCAGAACTTGATATTAAATAGATTGGCCTTGGCTTGTTAATAGATATTAAAGAATTAAAAAGGTAGAATGATGTACTTGATATTATGCTTTTACCAATACACAAGATGCATATTGGCTTTTATTATTTATAATTGCTTTTTATAATATATTATTTATAATAATTATTAATATTTGTATTTTACTTTTATTATTATATTATATATGCTTTTATATATATTATTATTTGCTTTTATTATTTATTATTAATGATTATAAAAATTTATAGAATAAAAATATTTATAATTATAAAATATTTTATATTTTTATATAATGCTTTGATATTATTATTTATTATAATAATAAATTTAGTAAAAACAGAATGTATTAATAATAACTTATTTCAAAATATTTTATTTTTTCTTAATTGCAAGATTAAATTATTTTTATTTACATATATATTTTTTTGTCTAAATCTAGTTACGTTATGACTTCCAGGTTTCTTCAATATGCATAACTTTAAACAATCACAAATTATAAGGATATAAACTTTATGAATAAAAAATTGCAAATGTAATGGCAAAGAATTGATGTTTAGACATTTCTAAAAATTTTTAACATCTTTTATTCAATTTCAAACTGTTTAAAACACATTATGATTAAATTTTAAGGGGGTAAGTTTCCAAAAATATTTATAATCCATGTTATTAATTAAAATAAAACTCCATTATATAAAATATATTAACATGAGGGTTCATATATTTTATATAATGGAGTGAACAAGTATTAATAACAGATTTAGGAGTATTAATAACAGGTTTTTCAGGTTTTTCACTTCATTTACTTATGCATTTACAGTAAGAATTCATGATTTATAAAGAAAACCGAACATAATTATACATATTATATTTTTATAACTACTATTTAGTATTGTAGAAAAATTAGGTGTGATAAAAGTTTACTTTTTAGGTGTTTTTTCTATATAATTTAAATTAAATATATTTTCGAAAAATAATCGTGTCATTAAAATAAAAAATATATCATTTATAAAAAAAAAAAATTATAGAATTATGGAGAATTTAAATCGTAAGAAAAATCATTATATATTTTTAAGGGCAACTGTATATTGCATTTGTTGTATATTTATTTTAGGTGCAATCACGAATACATCGATCTGTACATGGAGATCGATGACCCGTCTGTGGAACTGATTCGGACACCTTTCGGTGGCCGGATCTGCGGCAGGAACATCCCAGTGTCCCGGATATCCATGTATGAGACCCTGGTGCTCGCCTTTTACACCGACAGAACACGAGTCACACCGGAACTCTTCGAGGAACCTACGAATTCATAGATGCAGGTCATTGTCCAAATCTCATTATCCAGATCATTGTCATTATGAAGATCACCTTCTAATATATGTGTTCTTAATTAATTAGTATTTATCAGTCTAATAAAGGCCTTTAAAACAGCTAGCACAAATCAGCTAAAAAATATTGAACAAAAATTGATTTCTTAAAAATAAAAAAAAAAAAGCATAGCAATTAAAGATACTTACATCATAAAAAAATTTTAAGATTTTTTATTGTTTTAAAAATAATACTAATTGTAAAAATACCTCATGTAAAAATTTGCATTTATGTGTGTTGAAATATTGAATAAAAATTAAAGAATTAGCTCATGCTAATGATATAAACTTTTTAACAAATGATACAATCTTTTTATACATTAATTACTTAATATTTAGAGGTTATTATAATAATTTTCTTCATCAGTTTTATTGAAATTTGCCTATTTAATTCTTTCGTTGAAATTCTCATAAATCATGACGTAGTGAAACTTTCTCATTAATTAAAAAAATTCCTTTAAGATGAAAAGAATGATTCAGATAAATTTTAGACTGATAAATACTAATTAATTAAGTTAGAACACATTAGACTAATTAAGTGACATGAAATTTTCTTTAAAATTGTTCAAGTTTAAAAAATTATTATTTATAATTAATGGGTTTTATCACCACAATCAAGAGTCTGAAAACGGATATTGAATTAATAAATAATTGGAAAATATATGATAATTTCATTCATAGATTACAGCATTTTCACAGATATATGCAATATAGCATTCAGTTACTAGAACCATTTCATTGAATTTTTATTTTAATTTCCTCATAAAGGAAAATTTTGAAAATCGCAATAAAAAATAGTCTCAGAGAATGGGGATAATCACCATTATTATCTAATTTCATTTATACCATTCATACAATTAATACGAAAAAAATAATGATCCTTTTTTTTCTAACTATTTATTTATAAAATATTCAAAAATTTTAAATTTTAGTTAAATACAAATATTAGTTTATTTTCTAAAAAGAATCCTTATTAGATTTGTAATTGTGAAAAATGTTTATCTGTCATTATGGTGTGTATGAAAATGTTTGTATGAAAATATTTGTGTGAAAATGTTTGTATATGGAATTTTTTTTTTTTATTTATAAATACATTCAAACTTTAAAGGTGAAAGAATAAAATTTGCTACTACCCCCAGTGTACTAAAATATTATTCTAGTTTTCTTTTACAACTACTATGTAGATAATTTTTCTGAATCCAAATTAGAAGTATTTGAACTCCATGTCATGTTTAAAAGTTGAAGAGAAATATTTCCATGATTCTTCTTTGAGTTAATATTAAGTCAGTTAATCGAATAAGCATTTTTTCACACTCCTTTAATTAATATAAAATGTAATTCAGAGGGCAATTTCTCGATAAAAAAATTCACTTTTTTAATTTCTTCATACTCTTAATAATAAGTTCAAGATTATTCCATTATAACAATAAAAAAAAAATGGCATTAAATAATGATTATGACATTAAAAAAATTGAAATTTTGTTGGTTTATACTCTTCAAAAGTTGTAACAGAATCCCTCTTGAAAATTTATAAAAAAATAAAGTTTTCCCAACTCATATATACCTACTGTTCTTTAATTCTATAATAAATTCCAAAAAGTTACTCTTGTAAAAATATCAACTACAGATTGCTGTTCTTTTTTGGTACATATTGAATAGCCATCTTTAGGTAGGATGGCATCTTTACACTGATATTTTAACAGCTCTTCTTCTACATTTTTTGCCATCTACTGGAACTTCCTAACATGATTGATAGCTTACAGAACAATGATACTTAATTTTATAATTTTGTTACAGTTCACTACAGTCAGTATTTTGAATTATCATATTGATATCTGTTTTCTATTGCTTTGCAGCCCAGTACGTCATGGGAACACCAACCCCTAACACTGTCTGTAGTTACACAGTGTACAGTGATCAAAAGAGAGAGGGCGAAATGATGTCCCCAACTTACCTGGCGTCTACCCTAAGAACCTCCGCTGCAGCTACAACTTTTTCGGAAAGAGGGGTCAGAGACTGAGACTGGAGTTCATGGATTTCGATCTTCTCTACGGAGGTCCACAGTGAGTTCGAATTGCTTTTCTCTAAACACTTTTAAGCATGCCATATTAAAATACTTATTAAGCTACTTCATTTTGAAAACCACCATAAATTTATCAGCAAAATAACTTTTCTAATTCAAACGAATGCTAAAGTACTCGCAGGAAAAAGATTTTTAATTTAGCACTACACTTTCAATTACCAATTCTTTAATATATAAATATTATATTCAAAAATTTGTAAAGGTAAAAAAATCATTTAGAATCAGTGGTTGCAAAAAATAATATCTGTTTGTATCAAAAGATTTTTAAACCATTTTTTAATATTAAAAAAGCTAGTTTATTAATTTTTTTGTAGAATGATTGCTACTAAATACATTAAATAAGAAAATAATACAATTTAAAATATAAATCGAAAATTTAATAAATTTAATTCCTGAGGCTAATATAGTTTTTATTTCTAAAGAAAAAAACAACGTATATTATAATAAATTAATCTTCAGTGTACGCTTCAAAAAAATAGGCTAACTCTCATAAAAAAGCAAACTCTTAATTAGTCATTTATAATAATATATGCGTGCAGGATGTTTAACACAAATTAAATGATTAAAATTATTACAACATATCATTTATCATAATTTTAATTTGCAAATATTTCTATGTTAACTGTGCTACATGATTTAACTGGTAGAACATAAATTAAAGATCTTATAAAAATACTCCTAACTAAATATTTTAGAAATATTGGTTCGGTGGTTTATATTATTTTAAAAAATCTGCGGGAATCTTTTTGTAATTTTAAAATAAATTTAAAAAATTTGAAATTTTATTTAAAACATATACATATTTTATTATAAAAATTTCTTAAAGTATGTAAATTCTTATATTTCCTACAGATTGAATATGAATGTATTATGCCATGTGTTTCTATTACTTTGTCATTAATTGAGTATTACAATACACAATAAATGTACTATTACGAATAATGTTGAACAAACATTCTTTTTTATGATTAAAAATGCATTGTAGTTTAATAGCAATTTGGTAAGCGAGTTGAGGAGGGAATGTCCCATAGGTAGCGTAAATTCCAGTCACTATTTTGGAAAATAATTTTAAAAGAAATAAAAAAACATTTAATCAATAATTTGTAATCATTTATTCATGCATGTATATTTGATGCAAATCATTGAATAAATTTTTTATAACTTTAAGTACTCAGTGCAACTTACAGCTTACAACTTTAAGCTTTCCTTCCAAAACGAAACAAAATTGTAGAGCAAGGAGCTTTGTAAAACTTTAAGCTTTTCTTCCAAACAAAACAAAATTGTAGGGCAAGCATACTTTGAAAATCCTCAGCTTTGTATAACTTTAGCTTTGTACAACTTTAAACTATTTTCGCAAGTGAAATAAAATTGCAGGAGATGTATCTTTGAAAATCCTCCAAAACTAAAATTACTAAAACCTTTTTCTTTCTTTCTTTTCAAAGTTCAACTTCCCATATGAGGCATGAACCTCTTTTTAAATATTTTTTTTTTTATCATATGTCTGTTAATTTATCTATTTTATTCGATTATCAATTAATTGAGTGAACTAAACCATAGCATCATCATATTTTATATTTCATTAGAAAATATTTAAAGTGACAACATATTTTTTTTACCAGCTGATTCATTTATTTTATTATTATATTTTGTGAATTTGATCCAAAATTAAAGAATATTCTCTGCATAGAAAATTACACAAGTTACCTTAGTATTTTATTATTATCTAAAAAAATATAACAAATGGGGGAAAAATCAAAACAATGTTAAGTTACATGAAATCTTCTGTAAAAACAAGTTCTTTTAACTTTTTTTTTTAAAAAATAAGAAATGAAGTAAATTTGTAAGAAAATAATTCATTCATGTTGCAATCAAGTGTAAGAAAGACAACAAAAGTTCACTTATGAAAACTATACACTCTTCAATTTTTTTTCAGTTGCCCTTTTGATTTTTGTGAAAATCTATGATGGAGAATCAGAAGAATATCCTCTCATAAACACCTACTGCGGTCAACAAAGGAATCTGGTTGTTTTTTCTTCATCGGAGAATCTTTACGTGAAATTTGTGACTCTTCAAAGAAATGCGGATAATTCCAATAGAGGATTCAAAGCAGCATATGAATTCAGTGAACGATTCGTCAGCTTAGGTGAGAAATGTGTACTAAATGTATTTTTTATATATTCTGTTTATATATATTCATAAAAAGTATAGTTAAAATGCGGTTAAAAAATTCTTTAATTGGTCAAATCTTGAGTTTGCTGATAATTAATAATCATGTGATTATTTAGGACACATACAAAAAAACTTATTTCAAATTCTTAACGCTACTTCAGATAATTACATGGAAGTGGCATCATAAAATTTGATAAAAAAACCTTAATGAATACTGCATGCATATTTTAAATACACAAAATTTATTAGGTTGCATTATGTTATTGCTATTGAAAAATACACTATGTATTTTTCAATTTTAAGTCTGATGTAACAAGAATAAGACATATCGGAAATTACAGTTTGGAGAGTCCTCTGAATGACATTATATGGGTATCCGTATAAAATCCAATATATTCAACTTTTGGCAATACATGGACCAAAAGCGCGAAGCATTTGCACGTTGAACCTTTTCGAAATTATAGGAACATGACCCTTGGTTATTTAGCATTTTATGGACAGACGGGGCACATTTTTGTTGAATGGGGGTAGTTGATTCTTAAGTTAAAATTCACTTTGTGCTGTGGTTTTTACCGTATCATTCACGATGGGGTTTTTGTACAAAACTTGTAACCTAACAAGTGCAAGATATATTGATTTATTACATTCTATCAATCTTCCTAATCAACAAAAACAAAATGAAAAGAACATGACTGTTCATAATCACGATGAAACTTCTCCGTACACAATACATCAAATGATTCACTTATATTATTCATAATATAGTCAGCATTGGCATCGATTGTATTTTAGGCAAGCATAGCGGACATGAATGACATTCAAGATTATCATATCTCACACCGAATGATTTCAGGTTGCGGGTGTACCTCAAATCACAGATCTATATAATAATTTAAATAATTTGAAATATTTTAATGTTCTTTAAAACAAAATGAAAACTTTTAGGAAAACTTTTTTTTAATAATCTTAGTATATTACAATTTAATAATTATTCAAGAAAATAAAAGGATTGTTTTTATCATTTGCAAATTTTTAAACAAATTTTATTAAGAAGTTTTTCTTTAATATCAACATTATTAAGTTTAAAAATATATAAAATGACCTGACATTTTTTTCATATTTTGTCATTTGTTATAAAATATATGCTACTTACATTGTCTGTTTTCTTTATTAGATTTCATCAGTAAAACAGACGGAGAACATATACGAGGAACACGTGAGTTATTTTTTGTTAATATACGCACGGATAAAAATATATGAATATTTTTAATTGTAATTCATGAATATCTGAAATAGTAAAACGTTACTTAAAACATAAAGTCAACTAATTGGAGCGTCAGGAAAAACCTTTTAAATTATTTAATTTCTTGCGTATGAAATATTTAAATTTTATACCACAACAAAAAACTGCGATGGTTTATATTTTGAAATATATGATAATATTTAAATATTTATATTTGATAGTTTATATTTTTTTTTAATTAACCGTTATATGATTATATAATTGTTGTAAGATCAAACTCAATCCACTTTGACATTTTTTTATTGAATATTCTTTGCATTCAGACTGCAAATGAATTGATTTTTTCAATCCAATAATCTTTTATAATTTATAATATAACAATTATTTTAAATTAAGGAGACTTTTAAGAACCCTACATTTGATTAGTGTATATCCCTTATTAGTATTAAGAATCATATACTGTATTCCATGAATCAATGAACTCAATGGAACGTATGGAAACTTATTTATATTTCCGTTTTAATATTTTATAACATCAAAAAAGCAATAATAATAATAAAAATAATTCATTTTAAAAATTATGACAAAGTATTCAATTTCTCATCTTTCTTTTTTTTCTTATATTTTTATAAATAATTTATTTTTTAGATTGAAAAGTAAATTTAGTTTAAAAATAAAATTTTTTTATAAAATCAAAAAAACAAAGTAATTATTATTTCATTTGATAAAATAATTTATTATATTTTAATTTTAACTATATCGCAGTCTTATAAATAAATGATATCTTGCTGCTAATTTTTCAGTTGAATAATATTATGCTTTTTTTTTTATTTTCTTAATAATGCGTTTCCATCTTTAACAGTGTGTTCACCTTTATTGTCACATATTAATGATTATTTAACATTTATTTCAATATTAATATCTTGAAATAAAAAATATTGATGCGCCTTTTATTAGAAAAATAACAATGACTCTCTCATTTAAAAATTCAATAAAAAAAAAAAACAAATAATATTTCAATAATTGTTTCAAACATAACATTATAATATTGTTTCAAACAAATAATGTTTCAATATAACATTGTTTCAAACAAATAATGTTTCAATATAACATTGTTTCAAACAAATAATGTTTCAATATTTTCAAACAATGTTACAATATAACAAATGCACAAAACAATTTAAATAAATAAATAAAATTTAAATTGTTTTATGCATTTGATAATAAATTCAAATCTAAATATCGTTTGGCTGTACATAAATTCACACTCATAACTGATACTTGAAAAATTGGTTATAAATAAACATTCTATAATTTGATTTTATTTACAGAATGCGACCAGAAGATTCTGAGTAAAGGGGTTCCAACGGTGTGGTCTGCTCCCCCAACTATCCCTTACCCTTATCACCCTAATGTGGTCTGTCGATACTACGTGTACGGAATGCAAGATGCGCAGAGATTGGAAAGAGTCCGACTGAAGTTCGAAAAATTCGAAATTCCAGTAACCACCCCGACGACATCGATGACCCCGTTGACACCCACGTAAGTTGAATGCTAAACAGGAGATTTATTGGTGACGTCTCCTCTTTCAATAATTTAGCAGGTTTTAAAGGGAAAATTAAAAGCTTTCTTACTGTGATTTTCGCTGTTGTCTTTTTCGTTTTGAACTCTTACAAACAAACAAATTTAAAAAGAATTTTCAAAATACTAAATGAATTTTAAAAGTTTTGATATAACCTAAAAATGTCTTAAAAGTATGAGCTGCATCTTAAATAATCATCCTTTTATCCTTATTCATGTATTTATTTAATGATAGTTTTTCATATAAATTACCATTAGATTGTCACATGGACTATTTACTTACTTTAGGACTTGGATCATACTTTACTTACTTTAAGACTTGGTTCATAGTGTACTTACTTTAGGACTTGGTTCATAGTTTACCTACTTTAGGATTTGGATTATATTTTATTTACTTGACTTGTATCATACTTTACTTACTTTAGGAGTTGGATCATACTGTACTTACTTTTGATTATTTACTTACTTTATGACTTACTGATATTGTCAACTTGAGCTTACTGTAATGTTTTTTTTTTAGTATGAGGTTATTTTAAAATGAATATATTTCAGCAACTGTCATTTAAAAACTGAAAAGAAAATGTAAGAATGAAAAGTAAATTCAATGTCAAAATTTAAATCTACTTTGTAATCAATTTTCAGTTTGATTAACTTTTTATTTGGGCAGAAAGTTTAATAAATTTAAATTATCTTACAAATATTTTTTTTTTAAAGTTAATATTTTATTATTCCATTCTGTCACTGTCGTTAGAGGAAAAAAATCTCAACGTTGAACATTAATTCAAAACGTCATTTACAATTCATCTAATTCACAAATAAATCAACTAAAATGACGATTCGAAATTTCTTCAATGGCATTTAGAGAAACTGATGCTACAATAGACATGGGTAGAAATAATAACTCTAAATTGGAAGATAAGATTCCATAAAATTTTGTGAATGCATTGCTGGAAACTCCCAGAAAATTATTGAGAAGGTTATCCAGCTAAATTAGTACTTTTTAAACGGAACCTGGATTGTTAGGAAGCTGTAATTACATGCGTGCAATATGAAAGTTATTGCAGGAATTGAACGATAATATTAAGTTACATCGCTGTTATTGGTGACCACGTTAATTTGCATAAATAAATGAACGTCTCATATTTTAGCATTTTATTGTGTTTCCATTTTAAAAATATTAGTTGAACTATACGCATCTTGTAATTAGAAATATCTGCTTTTATTCATTAAATGTTTATGAATAAATTTATTGGTATATCAACTTTTGGATCCTACTATACATTAATTTTGTTAATTTTTATGATAAGATTTGAAACTCTGTTGCATAATGGAGGTCATAAAGATATAAGATTACAGCAATCTGTTATGCACTAAAATATAGGGCTACCTAGTCAAATGAGCAAGATAGATGCACCTTTTATCAAAACATGATTGATAAAAAGCTAAAGGATGTCCCAAAATTCATTAAAATTAAAACATATTTCCATATTTTATGTACTATCAAAGCTCTTTTGAAACTAACCTATTTGAATCAACCTATTTATCTTCTTAGTTGAATTATGATTGGGGAATGCTTTTTGAAAACTGAATAAATCTCGAGGGACGCATAGTGAATTTTGGACACCCTTTATAAGTGTTTGCCACCAGCAATTAATTTTCAGTTTTTATTATGCATGTAAAACATGATTTATTTGAAAAATATTCTTATTATCTACTTTCATGCTTCCTTCCCAGTTCACTCATTGTCTGTCTGTTTTTGTCTCGTTTCTTATGTTGTTTGTTAATATTTTAAACTCGATTTAACAACATACTTATTTTCAAAACATGTTTGCTCTGTTTTAAAATATAATTAATAATTGGCATTAAAAATACAGAAATTTTCTTTCATAAATCGTATTATTAAAACTTTCAGAGTTCTAAAAGCATTTTGCAATTACTTACAGCTGCACGGACGGATTCCTCCGCATCTACTTGCAGGGCCAAGAGGAACGATATGCCTTGGACGAGTTCGATCAGAACCTATGCGGTCTAGATTTGCCTCCGAGCTTCAAGTCAGAAGGACCGCGGTTGGTGATGATATTTAAGAGTGGATCGACACAGGGAACAGGATTTAAAGCCCAGTACCATTTCGAAGCAGGTGAGCTATTCATATAATTTTACATAAATACACTATAGAGTAAAAAAATTAATAATAACAGATATATTAATTTTTACAACAGACATACATTTATTAATCATAATTTATTTAACAGCTTTATTAATCATAACTAATCATAATAGATTGATTAATTTTTCACAAAATCTCTGAAAAATATTTAAAAAATTTTTTTGATCATTTTAAATTTATTAAAATAAAAATTATAAAATATTTTACAGCAATTTTTTTAACATTCGATACTTCATATATTCGACACTTCATTGTTCAATTCATTGTTAAAAGCTTAACATTTTAGAGTTTTGAAAGAAATGAATGAAAAGTCTGTTTCCTTTTAAATGAACATTAAAACTACGGACATACAGATTTCAGAATTATATACGTACGATCTTAAATCCAATATTCAAATAATTTAAAAATTAAATTTTTGACTAATTAGATAAAATAAGTTTATCCGTCTTAAATTTTTAAACCATTTAATAATTGTCCTACAAATTATAAAAATTATGTAATATCCTGTCTTCTATGTGAGTATCGGAATAATTATCTATGAACAAAATTGAGCTCCATGTTGTAATTACCATGAAAAAATCGAATTTATTTGAATGAAACTTGTTTTTTGTTCTTGTTGTAAAAAGGAATAATGGTATACCTAAATGTCGCAAAAATAAGTATTAAACCTGTGTTAAAATGTTTTATAATATTATTAGGAGATATGATGATTAAAATTTTTATCATTTACATTATGCAACAAGATTATTTTATGCATATTTTGGAAACTGGTCAGAAAAGTACTTATGACTTCAGGTTCTCTATCTTGACAGGTCATATCCTCAGATAAAAATTTTGCAAGCTATTTTTACATTCTTCTTTTGATATTTTCTGACAAACGTTGCATGATTTTTTTCTTTGAAGAATTATAGTCCATCAAACAAAACAAATTTATCTTGGCACATGATTTCTGAGCTTGCTTAAATTTTATTGTAAAAAATGATGGTAAAAAAACGAAAATCATAGAATAAAATTATAAAATAAATTAATAGCTTTTGTCCTATGACGGTTTTAAGCACGCATGCAACTTGAATTTTTTAAAATATATATAATTAAATAAATAAGAAAAGTTTTAGGGCGATAACAAATGTTTTGATTGAATTTTTATATATATATAATTTTGAAATAATTTACTAAAAAGAGTTTACTTGAGATAAAAGTGACTCCTTCTTTAAGTATATATTTATAATAAAATTTCTCTTTTTTTAAATATAATTTTAGTTATAAAAAGAAAATCTGCTAAAACCAAAATAAGCTTTCCTGTGATTAACAATAATTAATTTGGCAAATATAAAAAAAGATATAAAATATTGAGGAGACAGTTAAGTTGTAAACTACAAATTTTTCGTAAATAAATTTTGAATAATTAAAGTACTTTTATCATAAAATGTAAAAAAAAAAAATATTTTAACTTTTCACTTACTTTTTTAAATTAAAATAATTTCATTTTTTGAGTAAAAAAATAGATTTAAAATTAATGTAATTTGTGATTATTATTTTTTTAATAGTAAAAAACTTTATAAAATGCATTCAGCAAATCTTTGAATTAATGCATAAATAATATCATTATGTTAGAGTTAATTTAATTACATTGATTCGTTATGATTTTTATTAAATTACCAATATACTTAAATAACAATAATTATACATAAATGTAATAATGATTGACCATTTCACTACATAAAAAAATATTTTATTTCACTATTATAACATATAATTTTATTTCAGATGTTTTTTATACATCTATTATTTTTTGTCAAGTAGCGTAAGCGTTGTAAGCGAGAATTGCACTCAACATATTATCTTCACATTAAATGCGAATATGCATTTAATTTCTCAACAATTTTATCCTTTGTGTAATAATAACATTGTGCAATAATGCAATTTTCTAAAAAATGTTAACAACGTAAAGAAATATTACCTAGATGCTATATCCAGCTATAGAAAACATTTTTACTTTCTCCCACAGATTACCAAGTGCCTGGTACTGCATCTCCAAACGGCTCGTGTCAGTTCTTCTACCGCAGCGAAAGCCAAAAATCGGGCGACTTCAACTCTCCTCACTTATCCTGCCAACTACCCTTCTTCCATACAGTGAGTATTATTTTTCGGTCTTGAGGGAGAGCAGGTCAATCTGGTGTTCAACTATTTCAAGACCAAAATGGACATTGAAGCTACGGATACAAGTGAGCATGTCTTTAATTTTTTAAGAACGAATCAATCTATCAAAGAATAATACATGTCACTTTTATAATGAATGATTCATTTTTCAAAACTAAAGATCCCCTGTAAATTCACAATACTATATTTAATTAGAGGAAAATTATTTATATTTCTTACGAATTTTACTTAAAAAAAATTAGTCAAAAAAAATTTTTTTAATTCTTTGAAGTATTACCAATATTAACATAGATGAAAGCAACTGTGCCTGAAGCACAATAACCACATTAATCTATCACTGTCATATTTACGTCGTTAATATCACAGAGCTTAAAGTATTAAAACAGCCCAAATCGTAACTCACTGGCAACTTACCCCGCTGGTGGGCGTTAGGCTAAACTTCAGTCTGCTGGTGGCATTGTTGTAGACACTGTTTCCAAGATGAGGGGACTCGATGGCGTTTGCAATGTTCAGTATCTTGCTTTGTTAGTCAGACTAAGGATTGGAGTTTTCCGAGTTTTCTCCCATAAAATAAGCAAATGCAGGGTAGTTCTCCCTAAAAGTCGTCCTGGAAGGCACTGCCCTCTTTCTTCAGCGACTCGGAGCAAGTCAGACTTCTACCTACAGGTACTCCTCACAACAGAAACTGCCATCGTTCCCTCCATCAAAGGATCATCTGCGATGCTGACACTGAGGATGAGTCACAACAACATTTTTTTTTTTTTTTTTTATTAAATCTGTAATCCTCCAGAGTTGTGAAATAGTGACAGTTTGAAAATAGAAATGACACGTGTTGCTTTATTGGGAAGATTATATTACTTGTTGGGAAGCTAGTCATGCAATGCGGAGATTGAATCTTCCAGTATAAGTCTGACTGATCACTCTAAAATTGTTTACACATTAGCACGCGAAAATTGTGTCACGCCCACGCATATATATAAGAAAGTGGTATAAGCAAGTGGTAATCCTTCTTTTCCGTATATATAAGAAAGTGGTAACAAACCAATGTATTTTTATACCTTCATGTAACCGGTTTGTTGTAGTTAGGATGGAAATTGCAATGCAGAAGGTTTCATTTGTCAGATTCATTTCTCCTTATCTGAAACAAAATTTATCAAAATTAGACTCGATTTGAACTGCTGGAATTGGCTCTTGGTCACACATAAAAGTATTTACGATCTTCTGAACGTTATATACACATATAACGCAGCAAATATTTAACTAAAACAATTAAGTCCAATTGGGAAAGGGTTAAAAGTTTGAATATGTGCACACATTTCATTTATGTATGGGGGACTAGCCGCCGTCTTTTGTGCGCATTTGTAACGAGGGATACTGTGAAATAGTTGTTCTGTACTACCGCGGCCATAGTTATTGAATGTAGTTGACTAGAACGTTATGATTACCTCCACATGATAAAAAATCAACCATTTTTTTTTATAGATATAGATTTTTTTCCCCGCAAATCTATCCTTCTTTTCCGAACGTAAGTTCAGTGCATTAATTATATAATTATACTATCTGGATCATAATCACGTATTTAAAAAATATCCTGCAGAATATAAATTATAATTAAATTTGTGAATGTATTTCCAGCGAGATTTGCCAAGAAGACTGGCTGGAGATGTACGAAGTATACCCTTCAGGACGCGAGCGACTCTTAGGGCGGTACTGCGGACGCACGGCACCAGGTCCCATCATGTCTGCATTGGGAGTTGACACCATGAAGGTCATCTTGCACACGGACGACAAGAATGTGGCGTCCGGTTTTACGGCAACCTACGAATTTTTCCCCGCAGATACGCGATATGTTGGTATGTACAACTTCGATAATTTAGAAATTGATGCTAGCATCTCACCAATGTTAGCATTTGACCATTGTTTCAATAGTTCTACTCTTTTTATCCTTTTTTATCCTATTTTCTCAATTTTTCCAATCTATATTTAATGATCTTATTTGACAATAAGCAGTACATTTTCATTTATTTGTCCTTTATAGTAATATTCTATAATTTTTCGTTCTTAATTTAATACCACCATCAAATTCCGCTGTTAAATATATGTTTAAGTAACTTTTTTTTTATTTGGTTATTCATTTGAAATTATTTTCACTTTTAGGAATTACTTTTATTTTGAAATTTAAAATTTAATTTTCTGTCAATTGAAAGTAATTCTAATAGAGTCATTAAGATTAAGTAAGACTAGATTAAGATTAGATTTTTCAGTGGGTTCTGCCACAAGTCTTAAGTCTTTACAGCAACAAGATTGCAGATTAGCTGGCTAAGGAAGGCAGCCTTAAGACTTCTTCTGATATTTGCTGTCTCTCTTTCTCAGAACTTGCCTCTAAGGTCAAATTAGATATCAACTCCTCTTGGAGAAAGGCCCCCGTACATGAGTGTGATTGTAATCGTGCAATCAATCCTGGTGCTGCTGTAATTGGGGCTTGCAGTAGATCCGAACAGACGGCTATTGCTAGACTCCGCAGTGGTCTCCTTCGTGCTCATCGTCATGTGTCGAGCCTTATGGTTTATCCCCCTTGCCCAAAATGTAGTTTGATTCAAGCCACTCTTGCCCATATCTTGATTGCATTGGTTACCAGAAGAGCCAATTGTGCTTAAGCCCTGGAGAGGTTTCTCATTGTTTGAGAACACACGAGTTCATCGGCTGGATGTAGATGTTGCAGTCGAACAATTGAGATAAGAGACAACCACGGATTAGAATAAGGAAAGGAAAATCTTAAAAAAATATTTTTAAGGAAATTTTCTTTAATTTTTGTCTTGAAAAATTAAATTAGGTATCAATTTAATTTTATTTATGTCGTTATAATTGTTTTCTTCACAATGATTCATAAATTGCTTGATACTTTACTATAAGAAAAAAATTTTTTTTTTCTAAGTTTGTCTAAATTTAAAATTAATGAAGAGTAACTGCTTTCATGAATAACATTTTTATATGCTATTAACAAATTATAGAATTAACAAAATTAGATCATTGATTCTTCTGATATAAATAAGAATTAATACACTCAAGGTAAAATGAGTTACACAGCCATGGTTACATTCTATAAAAGCATCAAAAGTTGTGCGGTAATAATTAGAATGTTAGTAATTGAAATATTTCAAAAGCTATTATAAGCCTCGTTTATGGTTCAAGGTTATCAATAACATCAATTTAATCTCGTTCAATGTCACCAATACAAACAATTTATTACATATTTTTTTTCAATCAATCTATAATTACATTTGACAATCTTTTTTATTACAAAATATAAAAGCAATGTTTTTAATTCCTATTAATATCAGTCGTAGTACCATAGGATGTTCTTTAATTATGTGAATTTTCTCGTTGTCAGATTGTGGTCGAAATATCTCTGAGCTTACGGAGGGTGTCCTGCTGAGCCCTGGATTCCCGGTTCTTACCTACCCAGTCTTCAAGTGTGCAATTGGTTCATCACCGTCCGACCCCACCACAGGATCCTTCTGTCATTCGTCTTTTTTTCCTCATCGAAGGGATCCGGAACGTAAGAACTGACCAATCCCATTCCTTCACTTTTTGTCTTTGTTTATTTTAGGTTCGCTTCACAACTAAGCAGAAAAAGTTCATTTGGCACTTGTTTGAATTATAAAATTTCTATATTGCCAGTTATTCCTTAAAATGTTCTCTATTCAATATATTAATTTTTTTATTTAATGCATCATAATTGTTTATTAGTTTTGAATTTAAAATTATTTATTTATATTTTATTAACATCAAATTGAAACCAAATTAATATCATGTAAATACCAAATTTAATATATATATATATGTGTGTGTGTGTGTATGTATGTGTTATATGTCCTACAAGCTTCTTTATTAATACATATTCCATCATGAAATTTGTCTTTTAATGCAAAAATAATAAATTCTTAAATTAAATATAATTGAATTAATTAAACGTATATATTTAATTAATTTAAAATATTTTAATACGAGTTTATACACTGAAGTGACAAAAGTCATGGGATAGCAATATGCAAATTTTCAGATGGCAGTAGCATCGCGTAGAACAGGTATAAATGCGCAGTGCTTTCGCAGAGCTTTCATTTCTGTTTCAAGTTATTCATGCGAAGAGGTTTTGACGTGATAATGACCGCACGACGGGAATTAACAGACTTTGAACGCGGAATGTTGGAGTTGGAGCTAGACGCATGGGTCATGCCATTTCGGAAATCGTTAGGGAATTCAACATTTCCAGATCCACTGTGTCAAGAGTGTGCCGAGAGTATGAAATTTCAGGCATAACATCCCACCATGGACAGCGCAGTGGTCGACCGCCTGCACTAAACGACCGAGACCGGCGACGTTTGCAAAGAGTCGTAAATTCTAACAGACAAGCAACACTGCGTCAAATAACAGCAGAAATCAATGTGGGACGTACAAGGGACTTGTCTGTTAGAACTGTGCGGAGAAATTTGGCTTTCTTGGGCTATTCCAGCAGAAGACCGACTCGAGTGCCTTTACTGACAGAACGACATCGCTTGCAGCGACTCTCGGGGCACGTGAGCATATCGGTTGGTCCCTAGATGAATGGAAAACCGTGGCCTGGTCCGATGAGTCACGATTTCAGTTGGTAGAGCTGATGGTACGGTTCGAGTGTGGCGCAGACCCCACGAAGCCATGGACCCAAACTGTCAGCAAGGCACTGTTCAAGCTGGTGGTGGCTCCGTAATGGTGTGGGCTGTTTTTATATGACATGGACTTGGTCCTCTGGTGCGACTGGACCGAACATTGACTGGAAATGCTTATGTTCAGCTACTTGGAGCCATTCATGGACTTCATGTACCCAAACAACGATGGGATTTTTATGGATGACAATGCGCCATGTCACCGTGCCACAACTGTTCGCGATTGGTTTGATGAACATTCTGGACAATTCCAACGAATGATCTGGCCACCTAGTCGCCCGACATGAATCCCATCGAGCATTTATGGGACATCATCGAGAGATCTGTTCGTGCCCAAAATCCTGCACCATCAACGCTTTCACAATTATGGACGTCTATCGAGACAGCATGGCTCAATATTCCTGCAGAAGACTTCCAACGACTTGTTGAGTCCATGCCACGTCGAGTTGCTGCACTTCGCCGAGCGAAAGGAGGGCCGACACGATATTAAGAGGTATCCCATGACTTTTGTCACTTCAGTGTATATATATATATATAATTTCATGATGAAATATGTGTTAATAATGACACTTGTAGAACCAAAATATAACTCTTAACTATACTACTAATAAAGAAATATGCATAAAATTGATTCAAATTTATTCATATTAAATTGATTCACTATTTTCCATATTTATTCTAGCAATGGATAATGTTATTTCAGAATAAAGAAATCATTATGATAAAAATAATTACCTTTTATATTTCATAATTGCTAAAGCCTTCTATGCATTTTTTAAATTTTGATTAAATATTATATTTTTTAAATGCTTGAAAAATATAATTTTTATAATATTATGGTATTTTGATTTTGATTTATGATCAATAAATAAAAAAAAATAATATCATTGTGATAAATGTATTTTTTTTCTGGTATGTCATAATAGATTATAATGTATGTATTGTTAAAATTAAGTAGATCATGATTATCTGTATTTTCTCTAATAGCATCAATGCTAAAAAAAAAAACATCAAATGCAATTTTATATAGTGTATAATATTATATAGTGTGGTTTTATTTTTTATATAAAACTTAATAGTTTTTAAAAATCTTTGGTTTATATGTTACATTTTTATCTATCGACATTTGGTAAACTGCAATTTCAGCCCATATGAGATTGATTTTCTCGGGTATAGTTATTCTAGAAAGCTGTAATTTATTAATAGTTTAAATTAAGAAAAATATTAATACTTTTTATACAAAAACATATTTATTAATCGATTCAATTCAAATAATTTAAGAGATGCTCTTCTTTTGCAGGTCGTGGTTGTCCAGGTGCTGTCGTCAGAGTTTACCCTGAGTTGAGTGAACCTCCGATGGAATTGTGTGGAGAATCCTTAGCCAACCACAGCAGAGAAGTTATATCATCTAGTAATATCATGAAGATAACGTACGTATTTTTGTCATACATAATACACAAGCATTAATTCAATTCCTACTATAAGTTCACACTCTCCTATATATATCTTGTTCAAATTTTCAATCGTTCATAAAATACATTTTATTCATCCACTCAAGTTCAAATACATTTTTGAACTTGTAACGGATGACATTTCATGTTGATACGGTTTTTCAAATATTAATTCATTCATTAAATTTAATTAATTAATTTTAGTTTTATACGGGAGAAAAAAAAATTCTCTTATGTAAGATATTTAGCAGGGTATAAATTTAGGAATAAATATCGTCAGTAGCGAAGCGTGTAGATCGCTGGAAAAAATTTCTTTTTTATTCTGGGGTTCTAGTCTGAGTCAAGGAGGGAACAAAATGGAAAATGAAACAATTGAATGAATGAGTGAGAGAGATGGAAAGTGTGTATGTGAGACAGAGAGAGAATTTTTCTAAGTTAAAAAGTGAATGAAAATTATTTATTAAGGACTTTCTGCAATACAATGAAAAAGAAAGGAATTCAGTTTAAAAATTTTATTTTTATATTACTTGTTTTTATATTAAAAATTCAGGAACAAAATGTTGATGAAAATGCACATAGTCTTTACGTAGAAGTCCATTGCTATATATGTTTGTAATTTCATTTTCCGAAGAAATATTTCCATGCTAAGAATTATTTGTTTCCACTTTGTAGTCAATTAAAAAAATTAATGAAGACAAGTTAATTATTTTTATTTTAACACAAAATATTGTCATTATTATGAAATATTTTGACACTTTTGTAACAAACGAGAATTTTTTTTTAGATTTGTGACAGCTGATAAAGCAGTAGGAGCAAAAGGGTTTCAAGCAACTTGGACTGAGATAAAAGAAGGTAATCAAATGCAATTAAGACTTGAATGTTAAATAAATTCTAACCATGAATTAAATGTCTTTCTCTTATTAAATATTCTAAGAATTTATCAACTACTTATTCTTTTAAATTAATAAATTTCAATTTCAAATATATTGGTTAATCTAATATGATGCTTATTTTCATTATGTTAAGAATGTATATATTTTTTAAACATAAAGAAATGATTTAAAGGAAATGATCATTCTGGTTTAAAAATATACATTGTAGTGGATGTATTTAATGTCAGCTTAATTCAAAGTCAATAATTTCAGATGACTTCTATGATGGCTATTTTATATGGTTATTATTTGATGGTTATTTTATAGTATAAAAGGAGGGGTATTATCATTTATGGGCGCTGAGGACCGAGTTACTAGCACTCTGGTGCTGGTTACCAAAGGTTTTGGATTTGAGTCCCGGCGGTATCATGGATTTTTGTAGTTTATCGGAATCCACTTTAAACCACGGGTCCCAATCTAATATAGTCGTAGAGCTACAAATCACGGCATTAGGCATTGGGTTAACAAACCTACTCTGTAAAAAAAGAAAAAAAAATTCTCATGATTCGAAATCTGTCAATAGACAGAATTCCCTGGCTCTTTAATGATGATCCTCGATAATGATCTTTTTAATTATCATTATTAAAATATTACAAACAAGCCACTTTTTATTTATAATTATTTATACAAGATTTTTAAGCTGTTGAGCCAATTGTGATGATGATAATTATCATTTATATATCTATTGCCCATATCAAAGAATAAAGTATCTGTTTCGAAATAAAAAAAAAATTTCAGTATTTAATATTTTTCTTCCCTGAATATAATATCCATATTTAAATATAATGCTGTATAACACAACCAGTTAAAGAAGTCCCCTTCCTATCTTTACCAACCATCATTGTAAATTGGATGAGCATTAATATTTTATAGAGGCTTTTAAAGATAAAAATATAATGAATGGGACAAATTGACACAATCTTTTGTGCGTTTTTGTATTGTTGTTATTTTTGAAATTTTATTAATTGAAAACACTTTATTTAATTTTTTTTTTTATCTGAGTTCTTTCTTTCCTCTTAAGAAAGGCCGTGAACTATACAACTTTTTGTTTTTCTTCCAGGAACGAAATGCGACCAATTCCAATGCAGCCTTAATAAATACTGTATTTCAGAAAGTGCCAAATGTAACGGACTGCCTAACTGTGGTCTTGATGATATCTCTGATGAAGTAGACTGTAAGCATATGAGCTATTATGCATTATATAATGATCTTTTTTCATTATTATTATTAAAAAATTACAAGCTTGGTTTTATTTATAATTATTTATACAAGATTTAACTACAAAGATGAAAGAAATGATGTTTATAAGGGCAGTAATTGAAATTAACTATGGATTCAATAAAACGAATAATTTTAAACTGCTTTTGTTAGAGAATTTGAATGGGCAGAAATTTATATTAAAGGCGAGGGGAAATATTTAATAATTCAACAATTTTTTATTATTTTTGCCTTGCAGTACAGTTGGAAGGCCAAAAAGTATTACAATGCCAAACACCAAAGATATTTCAGTTAATTTACTTATAAACTTATTAATTAACTTAGAGACTTATTTTAACATAGAAACTTATAACCTTTTATAAAGTTTTGGATCATAAATGTTTTATTATTAAATAAATAAATTATAAACGAAATAAATGAAAGTAGATTGTCAGTAGACCTTTAATCGAAAACATTATAATTTTTCAATATTGATTGTAATAAACGAAAGGACATATGTAAACTGAATTAAATACATTAAAATTTTAACTGAAGTATCTAAGATAGTTTTGATACTTTAACTGTAACAGAATCATATCTGTTTGGATATTTTAGAAGTGAAATTAGATTTAAGACTCGAAAGTTTTTTACAAATTTCAATGTTTTGACCATGAGTGTTAGATTAAATTTTTCCCAATGTTTTATGTTATTTTTTCTGTCAATTTAATTAAATGTCCCCTTTGCTAAGCTGTTCTGAAAGATCTGTCTTGAATAATTTAATATAGTCTACACTTTTATGTTCTTTACAAAGCAAGTATTTATATCAATTTGCAGGGAAAAAAATAACATTAAACGTTGTTCTTAGAAAAATTTCCTTTTATCCAAAGCGCATGGGCGAAATTTGAAATTTGCAAAGAAGACGTTTGAACTAAGTTTGATAAATCCGATTTTAAATTTACAAATTTTAAGCGGATGTTGGGATTCTAGAAATAACTAAATTATCAAAATGTAATATATTGTTAAAATAATTTAGTATTTTATATTCCCGCGTGGTTCCGGGTTAAAATAGCACATCTTAAAAGGCGACTAAAATGGGTAACCAGTGTTTGAGGGTATAACTGGGGGGGGTATAGTTAGACTTTTTCTTTTGGGCTCACCAAGCTTGTGTTTATGCACCAAGGTTAAGGACATAAAGAACCTACCCTTTATCATGACTCGGCAAAGGCTCATGGACTTGTTCTAAATGTTGCTATTGACCAAGTAGGATAAGAAATAACAGTATTTTATATAATTTTCAGATATTACCATTATATAATTTTTAGCTAAATTGTCACTATTAAAAGCACATATTTCTATGTCCCTTAATTTATATTTAAATATACATTTGTGATTACTTATTCAATTCCTTCTAGTAGCTCATACTCTCCCTATATATATTTATATATCTTGTTCAAATTTTCAATCGTTCATAAAATACTTTTATTCAGCCAATTTGTTGTGGATGACACTGGATGTTAATACAGTTTTTTCAAATATTAATTCAGTAATTAAATTAAATTAATTAATTTTAGTTTCAGTTTAGATTTAAGTTGCATATATCTAGCAATAAATGGCGCCAGATAAACTTAAAAATATTTATAAAGGACTTTCTGCAATATAGTGAAAAAAAGTAGGAATTGACTTAAATTTTTTTTCTTATACTTGTTTTTATTTCCTAGGCCTCGCAATTCATGGCATTGATATCCATCTTATAATCGGTCTGTCATTCGGTGGAGCCATCATAACTGTCATCACCATGTGCGCTATCTTCCACCGAAAATGCAAGCGTCGGCGGACACCGTCGGATACCCAGCACCACAGAAACCAGCCCAAGATGGCTGCAACACCGCACACATCGCAATACAGGACCACGTCTGAAGCCCATGGAGCCATCTGTTTTCCGCAAACCGCTATCGTCGCAAGGTGACCTTCACGTGCAGCTAACTTTGAAGATAAGTCCTCCTTGAAAAGTATTTGGTAAATGCATGCTTGAGAAGAATTGTTTACAGACACATTGGTGAGAAACATTTGAGGGAAGCATTGTTTCGACAGCCTTCTTTGATGCATCTTGGTTTTCATACTCGAACATGATGATTCGATTCTTTTTGGGAAGTAAGCAGGAAGATCTATTTGAAAGCCTCTTTTCTATGTGTCTTTGATTTTTTTATGTATAAAATTGCTAATTTGAAGATGGGTCCTTTTTTTTCTTGAAATATGGTCGAAAAGTTGAAGAATAAATCGATAAAAGAAATGGAAGATGTAGATATCGTGTATTATGTATCTTTGGTTAAGCTTTTTAATTCAAAGATCTTCTCAGAAGTATGTAGGGCAAATTAAAGAGTTTTTCTTGAAGTTATATCTTTGATTTTCATGAAAATTTTTTCCTTGGAAGTAATCAAAAATTGGAATTGCTATTATTGAAGAAAATTAATAATTTGAGAGATATCATAATCTATTCAAACTATTTTTAATGTGAAATTGAGCATCTACATGAAATCGTTGACTGATGCTCATATACAGAAGGATGAGTTTCTTACAAAGCTATGTGTTTTTAAGTTTGAGTTTTCAAGAACCATAATTTTAATTAAAAACCCTATAAAAATTAATAATCGTAAAACAAGAAAAAAATTTTAAATATTAGTTTGAGCATCTTCCGTTCTAAATGTCTTAATTTCAAAAAAAAAAATAAATAAATAAATAAATAAATAACTAAAATCTTCCACTTGGCAGATATAAAAAAAGTGTGTGTGAGAGAGAGAAAAATTGGTCAGAATGCTGTAAATTTTTTAATCCTTTTATTAAATATTGATTTGATATTGAAATGTGTGCATGTATGATTTGGTTGGAAAGATGATTTGGTTGGAAAGTTTTTAATTTGTTTCACTTTTTATATACTGTTTTTTTTTTTTTAATTCAGCCTTTATCTTCCTTCTTGAAAATATTTGTTCAATCTATGAACATAAATGTATATAAGAACAATTTAAATGAAGGATTGTCTTCACAATCTTTCTAAATATATTCAATGTTTTCAGTGCCAAAAAAAATCCCAAATGTTGGAAATTGAAATTAGTCCATCACTTATAACAATAACCATAAACGATGAAGAAAATGGGGTTGTTGCTCGAAAATTCTATTTTTGTATGAATGCATGTTTGGAAACAACATTACAATTTTATTTGTAGAATATTTCTGCAAAATGGAAAGGACTATTATATGAATCAAATGTATTGTTCATGAATTTGTGATTTTGATACAAAAAAAAAAAAAAAAAAAGACAACGATATTTAAATTGCTAATATGAGTCTACTGGATAATTTTCGCGGAATTTGATAAAGCAATATAAATGTTTACTAGAAATGTATTTTTATTTTTTATTCATGCATCATGTTCAATTATTCTTTACTTACTTAAATGCCGTTTGTTTAAATTTTTAACTTTATTTAATAAAAGTATTTAAAAATATACTTAGTACTTAAAAATATTTTTACAGAAATTGAACCAAAAAAAGATTACTTTTATTTTAAAATTCATATCACAATGCTTTACTCTATTTGCCACTTTTATTTATTATGTTTTTGTTTTTTTTTAATTTTAAGTTGTGAGCATTTTTATTTAGATTTATTTATTTAGTAACATTTTAAGTATTCTATTTAAATAAAATAATATAAATGTATTTTTTATTATATTTTTCATTTAATATCCTTAAGAAGAAAGTATTATTTATTAAAATTTACTTTTGAATTATAAATTATAAGCCAATATTTTTAAAAAAATCATTTTTATATAAAATAGAGTTCACATATTTTTATTTTTTATGTATGAAAATGAAGGTATTTTAGTAAAATAAAATGCATTTCTAATTACATTAATAAAATATATTGATGTTTAATTTTAAGTAGTATCAAATTAAAGTTTAAAAGCATGCTGATTAAACTTTAAGAAACTTTGAAATGTATAAATTTAACAAATATTTTAACTTTCAATTTTTTATTAAATGTGTCTTTACCTAATAATATTTTCAATTTAAATGCTTTTGTAATCGATATGTTTCCAATATCTATTGTAATTATTGTATAATGAATTACAATTATGCCTTATTTTAATTTGTGAGAATTTACATCAAATTTTGCATTATAACTTCTTTTAAACTTTTTCATTCTTTTTCCATAAATTTAACAATACTTTAATGAATTTTAAATAATAAATTTCAGCAATTTATTTAACAGTAAGTTTTTCTAATAATAAAACAGTAATATTTCCTTTTTTATCCTTTCAATATTATTTATAAATCATTTTCAGAAATTATATAAAACTTACTTTTATGTGCTACTTTATGTTATTGTCAATTTAACTTACTAATATATGTTTGCACAGATAATTTTCACTGTCATAAGTTATTATGGTTTTTTTTTAATGTTAATTATGAATTTAATGAATTGTATTGTTAATCTTGTTCACAAAAGACTTTGAAATAGCTGTATAACATGTAAATTTTCTATTTCCTAAATGAAAAGTCTCGTTGTAATATGTGGTTCACTTTTCAATGTACGTGGCTTCAATGTTTTGGTAACTCTCTGTTATAAAAAAATGTTTTTATTATCTTACTGTATTATATATATATACATATGGAAGAAAACTGTATGCCCATTTCGCTAATATTCGCCACGGGTATTTAATATCATTGAAGTGTATCCCTTTGTATGAAGATATTATCCCTGATATACATAATGTATCTTTAGAATGAAATAAATAAGAATTTCCTTTTAAGTTTATTAGTTTTTATTTTAAGTATTTCTGAAAAAAATGTATTTTATCATCACAATCTTGCTGCTTCTAAAATTATATAATTTTAGATTAATTTAATAATGTTCCAGTTCTAAGTATTTATAAGAAAATTTTAATTTTGAAGATTAAATTTTTTATTATTGAAACTTTTTATAATACACATTTAAATTCAAAAATAATTAAGTATATTTTTTTATAACTACCACATATATTTTAACGATAATGCTGGAAAATTTATTGAAAAATAACATAAAATAATTTCAAATTTTGTATTTTTTCCATTCTTTATGTATGTACAAATTCTTATTTACGAATATATATCATAATTATATTTCAGTTTATATATGGGAGATTTAATTTTTATTTCTATACAAAAGTATTCAATTATTAATATCTAACAATAAAAAATAAATTCAGCTCTCTGATCTAATTCCTAATGGTCTCGAAAAAATTTATACCAATTGCCAGTATTTTGAAGACCTTCTAGTATCTTAACCTATGAATATATGTATTTCAAAAACCATGGTATGATATATATATATATAAAGAAAGAACACAGCACATCAATATAAAAGCATGGGGGATTTAAATGACATGGGGCAGAATACATAAATATATACATGTCATGTTTAAATTTCTCAGCTTAGCACTACAATGACTTTGCATTCAACACGTATTTTTGAACATTAACATAATATTTCATTTGTGTTTCTTTATTTAATTTAATATTCTTAATAATTGTGCAACTTATAATAACATCACATACAAAATAATTTTTCTGTTTAGTTTAAATATTACAAATTACATATGGTCATTATTCCGAACGCCTTAAAATATTTAATGGTCTGTTTTGTTTATTGATGTAAATGTTAGACTAATGAGTGATTTTTATTAGAAAGATTTTTTTTTTTTTCATTATTGCAGTAGATTTACTTTATTATATTTGAGATGAAATTTGAAAAACAATTTGCCTGTAATGTTTAAGTACTTTTTTTTTTCGATATTTTCATCAGGTAATGTAATAAATTATTCATATTTTGAGTTTTAATATAATATCAACATAAAGTATTCCAATATATTAAATTATTCATATAAAAAGAAAACGCATTTTATTTCAAGAAAAATTTACATTGTTAAAAATCGAATCATATGGAATGACAAATACAATTTTTCATATTAGGGAATGCATTGAAAATCTTCAAAAGTTAAAAGAAAAATCTAGAATCCTTACACTAAATACAGAATTCCACAATAACAAACCATTAATAACTTACAAAATTCCAAGTCCCAGAAAATGTTGAAAAGCATTTTCATTATCATTTATTCAAACCAACAATCCAATCCAACCCCTAATCATTCAACACACGATGACAGCTGGAACATGGCAAAAAGTAATATGACTAATGATCCAGCAAATGTATTCCAGTTATTTTTTGTGGGAAAAATTGAATCAAAGAATTTCCTCTATTGACACCAAGGGAGAAAGAGAACGAAAAAAAAATAATAATAATAGTAACTCTGCAGCCAGGTTATAATTAGAGTGCCCTACCAGAACAACGGCCAAATCTGCACCATCAACAAAATGACTTTGCAAGAAATCGATCCCCTCACATATCTCCATATGTACGCGTGCTAAGCGAATTCATTTTGGACGGAAATCAACACGGCGTGGCGTCAAGTATGAAACAATGGGGGAAGCTTCAGTATTCTGTTTCCTTGACACTGGTTTCGACGAATAGCACAGCGTAGGTCAACGGCAGGCTGTTTGGGTGATTCTGTTGTCATGGCGATGTGAACCTGGAGTGGTGGCAATCGCAGTTTCAGCCAGTTGGTAGACCACCAACTGAATCTCATCATGGCCACAGGTAAATTTTCCTATTCCTGTTACTTTGTTTACGTTTCCGGGTGGTGGGAAGGGTTAATGGGAGAGTGTTCGATATTCTCTTCTAGTGGTAGAATGTAGATTTGGAATGTACTTATGTGATGAAATTTCACAAGAGTTTAATTTTAAACTTAGAGTTTTTTAACTTATTTTTTATTAATTACTTAGTTATTAATGCACAGGAAATATCCTAATGATGATATTGTCTTCCAAGAGTTGGGAAGGGTTAATGGAAGATTGTTCGATATACTTTTCTGGTGGTAGAATGTAGATTTGGAATGTACTTATGTGATGAAATTTCTCAAGAGATAATTTTCACTTTTTTAACTTACACTTTTTATTAATTACTTAGTTATTAATGCACAGGAAAATACCTCTAATGATGATATTGTCTTCCAAGAGTTGGGAAGGGTTAATGGAAGCTTGTTCGATATTCTGTTCTGGTGGTAGAATGTAGATTTGAATGTACTATGTGATGAAATTTCACAAGAGTTTAATTTCAAAGTTTCTTAACTTATTTTTTTTATTAATTACTTAATTATTAATGCACAGGAAAATATTTTCTAATGATGGTATTGTCTTCCAAGAGGTAGAATACATATATCTGAGGGACATATGATAAAAATTTCATTTTTCCGCGCAATTCTTAGATGTGATTTATTTCTAAGATATGAATTTTCTTAATGAAGTAAAAATATATTGACATGCTCTGTTTTAAAATAGTGAAATAACTTGTAACGGACGACAGAGAAAATTGATTTAACTTGTAAAAATTTTACTTCCATGTAGTTTTTGGAAGATAGTTTTGGAAGATTGTTTGATATTCTCTTCTGGTGGTAGAATGTAGATTTGAATGTACTTATGTGTTGAAATTTTACAAGAGTTTAATTTTCAGTTTTTTTAACTTATTTTTTATGAATTACTTAGTTATTAATGCACAGGAAAATATATCTAATGATGATATTGTCTTCCAAGAGGTTGAATATATATATCTGAGGGATATATGATGTAATTTCATAAGGGTTTAATTATAAGATAAAAATTTAATTAATTCCTCTTAATTATTAATATAAAAATACTTCTCGTTTTATATATAATATTGCATATAGAATATTTCAAATTCATTCAAACAAATCAAAGAAAAAGTTTTAAATGCCATTTATTGATCATTATATTGATACAGAGATCTATGTATAAATTCTTTCCATACATAATAAAAATAATAATATAAAAACTACGCAAATTAAAAATATAATTAGTTTGACAAAGATTACCTTAACTCAAATTAACTAATACATGCTAAATCTTCAATCATTCTTCCCCCCAAACTTAAAGAAACTATTACGAACATTCATCTAAAATTAACTCTATTTAAAAACAAAAAGTATTTCTTGTTTCTTATTTCGAAGATATGAATTGTCTTAAGGAAGGAAAAAAAAATAAATTGATAGGCTCTATTTTAAAATAGTAAAAAACTTGTGACGGACGTCAGAGAAAAATATATTTAACTTGTAAAAATTTTTACTTTCATATAGTTTTTTTTTTCACTTGTTTTTTTTTTGGTCCGATAATTCCTTAATTTTTTTCATAAAATTATCCGAAACTACTTAAAATCTACAAAGTATTTTAAAAATACTATCCATAGACACGAGATGTGGCAATACGAAGAGATGTCTTCTTATATTTTAATGAATATAGTTTTCATCAATTTGAGTAAATAATTTCGTTAAATTTAATACTAAAAATATCATTTGTATCGTTAAATTTAGTATAAAGCATTGAATTTCACTTTTCAAATTTCAATAAAGTAAAATAAATGTAGTTTTTCTGCTGAATTATCGCAAAATTTCACTGCGTTAAATACAAATCATGAATCGTTTTTCTTAAAAGTCGATTGCATTTTTTAATCTTCCCTCATATAGATTAAAGTTAAAATAAATTAATTTATTAATTTTAGTAATTTTTATTTATGAGTCTAAAAAGTAAAGTTGTAAATCTTATAAAATAAAATAAGCAAAACATTTTATTTAGGCTACAAAGCCACTTATCTTCTTCTGTTTTAATATTAATAGTTGGAAATTAACAGTTGCAATTAATAGTTGAATGAACTAATTTTAGTTTTAAATATTATTTATTGAGACAAATTGGAATTAAAATTAAAATAAATTATTATTTGTAGTTCAATATGTATAAGTTGATAATTTCATTTAAAAATTACGATTGACTAACGTGTGGTTTAATCGACTGTTTAGAAAAATTTCAAACATATTAAATAATCAATTTAATATATTTATCTATTCTATTGATAATAAATTATTAAAATCAGAAATATGTATTTATAATTTAAATATTTATTTATTATTAAATAATCCATCATGACATCGAACTAATTGTTATGCATTCTTTCTAATTAAATCTTTAAATAGTGTTCTTGTATATTATTATAATAGTATTGATTCTCATGATTATGCAGACATTTCTTACTTGAATTGTTATAATTAAAATTTTATGTTCAGTAAACTTTCTCAATTAAATAGTTATCAAAGAATTGGGTACTCTTAATATCTTATTAAGAAAATAAATCCAGCTTTTCAGAAAATGGAGGTACCGAAGAATTTCTGATTTGACAAAGATTTCAGCTTAATTTTGCATAAAGTCTAATCAGTGTCAGACAAAATGAATCTTGTTAGAAAGAGGATAATTATTAGCGTAAATTTATTGCTTATCAGTAAAAGTACTGTCTGCATGGATGAAATATGCGAAATATAATAGAAATATATATTTTTTGCTTATAATTACACATATTTCCCTATTTAGTAGTGAAAGAATTCTGACTTTCTTTTTTATAAAAGTAAATATCTATATAATGCCATTATCGTAAACTTGAAATTTTTTGAATTTCTTCAAATAATTCTTTCAAGTACAAACTCATCTAAGTGTTTACATCAAAAACAAAAACTTGATTATATAAATAATGATTGCATTAATCTAACAAATGTTTATTAAGAGAGTAAATAAGATTATTATTAATTGAAAAATATTTAATTAAAGTTGAAAAATTTGCAAAATATTTCAAGTGAGTTTAATGGTTTATCATTCACTTAGTCAAAATCAGCTCTTTAGTAAATATTTCTTTTATTTTTTTCAGAAATTTAGAAATCCCTTTTTCATATAGCTGCTTCTATAGATGATTATTAACAAATAAGTGCTTTTTATAATATATTTAATGCAGTTTTAATTCAAAAATATTTTTACGGAAGTACGTACTATTTTGATAAAGGCAGGATATTATTTAGAAAAATAAAAGAATAAAACTATGTATACGTGAAAATTAAAATCTGTAAGCCTACTTAATTCGTTTGGAATTTCAAGAAACGTCTTGTAGTACTTTAAAGTCAAAGCACTCGTTATTTGATGAAACTTAGAAACATTCATAAGTACGATCATCATTCGAATTAAGAACTATTTTTGTCTCTTACTAAGATAATTTAATCAGAAATGTTTTAATATATTAAAAATATATAAAAAAAAAAAGCTGAAATCATTTACGAATATCAATTTATCAGGCGAGAACATATTGTCTCATCAACAGAACTTGAATATATAAATTTATTGATGGTTAAATTACTTTTCATAAATATGACTGGTCCTAACTACAATATTATGAAAAAAATTTGAAACAGTTTTTTTTACATTCTGAAACCCAGAGAATTCCAAACGAAATACGAAACGCGCATGATATTGCAATGATTTCTGTAAATTTTAAAACGCGCGTAATTAAAATCACTTGAACTTTAGTGTTTATTTTAAATAAAAGTTTTTGAAACAAAACATTCATGTAATTCACATAAAATTCATTCATGGAAATTGATCTGTTTTAAATAAAATATATGCATTTGTTTATTTATTTTTTCATGCATTTCTTTTTTGTTGGCTCTATGGAACTTATAACGAAACAACATCGCGCTCACATATGATAACAATATAATAAATAAAGTATATATAACTAATATTAAAATTATATACAGGATAGTTCAAGATTTGCTCTCAGATCAAAATCCATTGCAAAACGATTGGAGGAAATATCTGAACACAATACAATTAGAGTTTTGCTCATAACTGTTCTATAACTATTATCTCGGTCTCAAGGACAACAAACATCAAAACAAGCCGTTTGTCACGGCATTTTGGCTTGTAAATTCTTTTTATAAGAGTAGGACAAAAACTGTATGTAAACTTCATTTTCCTGAAATAACAAAGGATCTGGATATGAGAATAGATATCAATGAGGCAGCTGAAATAATTCAAAATGCCTAAAGTAAAATGGACAACAGCTTGAATGCTGTCCAAGTGACCAAGGGCAGACACAAAGAACAGTTACAATGAGCGCAAACAGAGAAATGATTTTCCTCTACTAGTGCTTTCAAATTTTTCTTACAATAGTTGTCAAATATGAAGTTATATTTGTGGCAAAGACAATACTTATGAATTGTCATGTATATTTGAATCAGAAAAAGTATAGAATACTTCAAAAAGTAGAACTAATATGAATCTTATATTTAATAACATTATATAGGGGAGTCATCAAAAATATTTATATATTTGTGATCTCATCTGCTTCTTTTCTATTCAAAGCAAAGCAGTGTATTCAAAAAAATTGAAACTCAGTTAAAAGTTTGATATTTTTTTCTATAGTAAAAAGGGTTATTTTTGAATCTTTGGATAAAAATTATCTGTAACTTCTTATTTTCGATATAAATTATCTATTTATATAAGTTTTTTTTTTTTTTCTTAAAAAAATAAATGTTCTTTTTTGGGAATTAGTAATAATGGCTTTTATATCGTGGGTTGTTCCATCAAATCAGAATAATTTAAAATGAATAATCAATTTTCTATACAAAAATATTCCAATTTTCATTTAATATTTATTTGATGTATTCTTATATAAGCCATTCTTTTAACTAGTTTAAATCCTATTTTTTGAAAGTTTTATATCCAATTTGAGGAATGTTATTTTTCATGTTTATATAAACATAATCAGTTATATGCAAATGAATACTAGTTAAATTTTAATACTTTTTATTCATTCAAATGCAAATGAACCTTTTTAGAATTCTCAACATCTAATCAATAGATGTAAATACTTTTAAATATTAGTACTTTATGATTTGTTGAATATTATTGCTAATGTAATCGTAGTCAGACACAACTGGTCATTATTTTGAGAGATTCCATTATTAGAACCAGTAGAAGTCTGTGCCAAAAATCACACTTACCATATCCCTTTGCAAAAATTATTTTATGCATTTTTTTCCTCTTTGGTATTACTTGCGTAAGCATATTAATTTTTTAATTACATATCAGTTTATTTATACTTTTTTTGAAGGTATCTTAACCGCAATTATTTTCTTTTAAAGATTATATGAGAAAAAAATGTCCCTAGTAATACGAAAGTAAAACCAGCTTCAAAGATAAACATTAATCTCACCCAACTGTCTGTTAAAATGCCCCTCATTCTTGTACATTTGCCTTAAATATTTTAGTAGAAGAATTAAGGGAGCAAAGTCTTTGCCAAAATATTCAAGGTTCCCTGTTTGATATGCAACACCTTAACTGAAGGTAATTTATTCTGTTTTTAGCGTGAGAAGGAAGTCGTACATTTTGTGGCTTAGCTTCTTAATGTCATTCATACTAGAGTAGAGAGAAAGGAATTTAAGGAATGCAAGCGTTTATCTTCCTTGCTATCAATCTCTGGATAATAACAAAAAAAATGAGAAAATTAAAAATATCGACAACTAAATTATTATTATCCGCAATTTAGTGCCATGAAAATATCTGAAAATAGAAAATATGTTTGGATTAATATTGCCAATAAATTTTTCTCAAAAGGTTATTAAATTATATTAAATTTGATTTTTATGTTTATTTATAATTTATAATATACAATTAACTTAATTTGTAAAAAATTGCTTTGATTTTTAATAATTTAAAAGGAAAGCAAAAATAATTTAAAATTAGTCAAAAGAAAGAAGAAAATTAAAATATCGGCAACTAAATTATTATTATTCGTAATTTAGTGTCATGAAAATATCTGAGAATAGTAAATGTTTTTTTATTAATATTGTCAATAAAATTTCACGAAAAGGATTAATAAATTATATTAAATTTAGATATTTTTGTTTATTTGTTTAAATTATACAATTGACTTAATTTGTAAAAAAAGCTTTGGTTTTTAATAATTTTGACACAATTTTTTTCTTTTATTAAAACACATCTCAAGTACTATGACATCAATTATGGAAGAGTTTTAACATAGAAAATAAGCCACAAAATAAAATTAGAACGATATGTATTGTCTAGAACATTTACCAAATACTGGATATATCTATCAAATCTTTCATCAATTATGTTGCTAAAATATCTTTATCTGTCTAAATTATTTTTGCTCCATTGCGATATTTAAGACTTTTGTGTAGTACAATGTGCAATACATTTTACAAGTACATTTTTAATATAAATTGAGAAGCAATTTAAAAAGAAGTGATTTAGAAATATGAGCATGCTGCCATAATTAAATATTTTTTTGCACATTTACATAAAAAGTTGGGCAAACCAATTAAGTAGATAATGGTGATTTTAAATTATACAAGACTTTTGATCTTCAAAACATTAATTTAATTTTAATGATAACAAACCTGAAATATCTATAAGTTTGCAAACTTTTTGACGTTTGATGGTATTTTCTTACTTTCTTAAAATAGTGATTAGGATTTTTAAGAATTTTCTTATGGGAAATATTTTAATCAACTTATATGGAGTTATTTAATGAACTTTTATAAAATAATTTCAAATCTTTAGAAAAATAGTAGGTTTATATATATAAAAAAAACTATTTTTCCATTTTTTTTTTTTATGTTAATTTAAAGGTTCTACAATAGAAGGATAAAATTAATCACATTTAAGAGTCCATTTTCGCGTAAAATGCATCGTATATGTATCAATTACTCATAGTATTATTTTAGTTTTTAATTTACATTATAACAACATTCACAATACATTAACTACTCCATTTTTACTATATCCAACATTGTTAAAAAATACATAAAAATGAATTCAAGTAATAAGGTACGTATAATAAAAACAACTAATGAACTATTAAAATAGTGCAATTTTCATAAAATAAATTTTTTTATAATAAAAAGTCCTGTAAAATAGTATTTGATAAACATGAAATCTATCTAATTTGTTTGATGTTTTGTAACTTATGTTTTGAGTTATTTACTGAAATGTTTTGTATACATTTAAAAACAATACCCCATAAAAGAAAGGAAAATTTTTTATTATATTTAAAAAAATTTCACTAAAAAAAAATTATGAATATTCACTATTTTTCTTAAAAAGAACTAAATAAAAACACCTTTGAATTTATACTAATAACACTATATTTACTAAAAATTCGGTATTTAATAAATGTTTTATATAAAATTTATAATTTTTTTTGAAACTATAGCTAAGCCTTGTATAGTTAGTAACAGGATAGTTTTTAATTCACTTTAATGTTAAAATAATACGAATTTGGGGTATTATGTGTGTTTGTATGTATTATGTATACTGGTTGAATGTGTTGTACTTATTAATTTATAACGATGTAATATAAAAATTCATGTTTTTTATGAATTTCTTATAATTTACTTGGCGAGTAATCAGGAAGTTCTGATTAAGTTTAAATAAAATAAAAATAGCTGGATTGTAATTAACTGAGAATTTTTCTCAGTTGAATAATAAGTAATGCAAATCTAGAAATTTTTTTTGTGTATGCTTATATTAGTTCTCTACAGTTTTAAATTCAGTATATTATTAAAAGTGATAGATATTAAGATTTTGGTTCTAGAATAATAAAACTATATATGTTATTGTATTTTCTATGTATGCACTTTAAGTGCAAGATTATAATTTTAATAAAGAGGCGAAAAGATAACCTAGCTATAATATCAATTAATTGTGTATGGATTGAAAAGACTTAATACTTTTTTTGTACAAGAAATTCTTAATTTAGAATTAATACACTATTTATAATAAATTTTATTCAATCCCTTATTATTTATTAATAGCTGTTTAATTATTAATTCCTTTTTCATTTCCATAACTCGCTTAAAACCTTAAATAGATATAAATATGAAATGTTATTTGTAATATTATAATTAAGCTTTGTATAGTTAGTAACAACATAGTTTTTAATTTACTTTAATGTTAAAATCTACAAATTTGTGGTATTATAAGTGTTACTGTAACTAGTTGAATATAAAATTCCCTAGTTTGCTATTAGTTGAATATAAGATTGACTTGTTGGTTATAACTAGTTGAATATAAGATTAATTAGTTAGCTATTAGTTGAATATAAGATTCACTAGTTAGCTATTAGTTGAGTATAAGATTGACTTGTTGATTATAATTAGTTGAATATAAGATTCACTAGTTGGCTATTAGTTGAATATAAGATTGACTTGCTGATTATAACTAGTTGAATATACGATTGAGTATCTGAATATAAAATTGACTAGTTAATAATTAGTTGAATATAAGATTGAGTATCCGAATATAAAATTGACTAATTAATAACTAGTTGAATAGAACATGGGCTAGTTCACTATAACTAATTGAACATAAGATTAACTATTTGACTATAACTAGTCAGTATAAATATCTCTCAAGAGAAAAATTTCAAGATTTCTCCAAAAGAAAATAAATATAAAATATGTAAAAATCACATTAAACATAGTATGATATTTTATGTTCATTTTATTAACACCATAAGCTATAGTAAAACGAGCATAAAACACACACTATGTTTAATGGGATTTTTACATATTTCATCAATGCATCTATTTTCAAAACATTTCTTCATATGGCAATATATATTTATTTTAACTGGGATAAAAACTGGATTGATTTCGTTAATATATGTCTTCTTTTTTACCTTAGAAATACTGTATATGTTACAAAAATTCGATAAAAAAATTAATTTATTTATAAATATTTCGATTTGGATTTGTTATACATGATAAATGATTCATTTCATGAGGAATTTTGAAATGATTCATTTAATTTTATACGACCAGTATACATTTCATTCAGCCAAAAACTAACCTTAGCATTAAAAATTCGATACTCCAACCAATTATTATTTCCGACTGTAATAAAATGTTATTATAATATTAATTTTAAGTGATACAATTTTTATTCACTTTTAGAGTTGACGATATTTTTTTATTTGGTATTTCTAAGTATATGGTACACTAGTACTATCACATGAAAAATGTGATAGTTAATAAATGTGATAGTTAGAATAGTTAAAAGGAATTTTTCACATCCAATGTTGAAATATTTCTAAAGAACCTATTCATAAACACTATAAAAAAACACACTACATCTCCGAATCAATCATCCATTGTAAAACCCTTCCTTTGCATTTGCTCCACAATACCCCTTCATTTACCATGCATACCATATCAGCAATCGATCATAACGCATGCATACCGAATTCCCATCCATACAGACAGTGATACCATAAAGTAATTCGTGCACCGGCACAAAAAACATTTACAAAATGAAATAAAAAAGCCATGCCGCTCAGTACTAACTGAACAGCGTTAACTATCGCCGGCCGATTCAACTTCTCGATATTTGATGCGGGTATCGCGTGTTGTCTGTCACGGAATCTCGATTCCGCCAGAAAAGAATGAAGAAAAAGCAGTAAAATAAAGTAATGGCCGGAACGTAAGGTAATGAAAACGATTGCGATTGGGCAGTAATCGATGTCGAGTGATGTATTGATTGAATGGCGGATCTGAGCATGTGTGAAATTATGGAGGAATGAAATTTTTTTTTGTCTGGTGATTTCTTCTTTTTCTATTCTTTTTCTCGATAGATGATTGTTTCTTATTTTTTTATTTTAATGACAGTGAATCAAATGATGATGTAGGTTCTACAGAAATTTTGTTGAATTTGAGTATGAACAAACACACCAGGAGTAATTTTAAAAATTAAATAATATCATTAAAAAACAAAATTCAATAACAAAATCAATTTATTTATAAATAATTCTATATAGATATGGTGTGCATGGTAAATGATTCATTTCGTGATAAAATATGAAATGATTATTTTAATTTGCACGAAAGTACGAATTTCAGTCATTCAAAATTATCCTTAGCATTAAAAATTCGATACTCCAACCCTTATTATTTCCTATTTAAATAAAATACTGTGATAATATTAATTTTAAGTAATACAATTTTCACTTTTAGAGTTGACGATATTTTTTTTATTTGGTCTTTCTTAGGATATTGTTGCCTAGTTCTATCACATATTTTCTTGGTTTATAAGAGTTAAAAAGGAATTTTTCACATCCCATGCTGAAATATTTTTAAAGAACCTATTCATAAACACTACAAAAACCAAAGCACTACATCTCCGAATCAATCATCCATTGTAAAACCCTTCCTTTGCATTTGTTCCACAATACCCCTTCATTTACCATGCATACCATATCAGCAATCGATTATAACGCATGCATACCGAATTCCAATCCATACAGACAGTGATACCATAAAGTAATTCGTGCACCGGCACAACAAACATTAACAAAATGAAATTAAAAAAGCCATGCCACCCAGTACTAACTGAACAGCGTTAACTATCGCCGGCTGATTCGACTTCTCCATATTTGATGCGGGTATCGCGTGTTTTCTGTCACGGAATCTCGATTCTATCCAGAAAGAATGCAGAATGAAGAAGAAAAAGCAGTAAAATAAAGTAATGGCCGGAATGTAAGGTAATGAAAACGATTGCGATTGTGCAGTAATCGATGTCGAGTGATGTATTGATTGAACAGCGGAGCTGAGCATGTGTGAAATTATGGGGGAATCAGATTTTTTTTTTTATCTGGTGATTTCTTTTTTCTGTTCTTTGGCTCGATAGATGGTTGTCTCGCATTTTTATTGGATGGCAGTGAATCAAATGATGAATTTTTTTTTTTTCCACAGAAATTTTTGGGGAATTTGAATATGAACAAAATCGCCAGGAATTATTTAAAGAAAAATAATATCAGTAAAAAAACAAAACAAAATTACACATTTATTCCACAATACCCCTTCATTTACCATACATGCATATCATATCAGCAATCGATCATAACGCATGCATAACAAAATCAATTTATTTATAAATATTTCGATATGGATATGGTATGCATGGTAAATAATTTATTTATTTCACCAGAAACAATATGAATTTAATTCGAATAAAACTATCCTTAGCATTATAAATTCGATATTCCAACCAATTATTTTCGCTATTTTAATAAAATACTGTTGCAATATTAATTTTCAGTGATACAATTTCTCTTTTAGAGTTGATAATATTTTTTTTATTTGATATATTTGGTATTTATTGTAGCCTAGTTCTATCACATTTTTCTGGTTTAGAATAGTTAGAATTAATTTTTCACATCCCATGCTGAAATATTTCTAAAGAACCTATTCATAAACACTACAAAAACAACAACACTACATCTCCGAATCAATCATCCATTGTAAAACCCTTCCTTTGCATTTGCTCCACAATACCCCTTCATTTACCGTGCATACCATATCAGCAATCGATCATAACGCATGCATACCGAATTCCCATCCATACAGACAGTGATACCATAAAGTAATTCGTGCACCGACACAAAAAACATTTACAAAATCAAATAAAAAAAAAGGCATGCCGCTTACTAACTGAACAGCGTTAACTACCGCCGGCCGATTCAACTTCGATATTTGATGCGGGTATTGCGTGTTGTCTGTCACGGAATCTCGATTCTGCCAGAAAAGAAGGTAAAGAAGAAAAAGCAGTAAAAATAAAGTAATGGCCGGAACGTAAGGTAATGAAAACGATTGCGATTCCGCAGTAATCGATGTCGAGTGATGAATTGATTGACCGTTCGGAGCTGAGCATATGTGAAATTATGGGGCAATCAGATTTTTTTTTTTTTTAGTGATTTCTTGTTTTCTTTTCTTAAGCTCGATAGATGATTGTTTCGTATTTTTATTGGATGACAGTGAATCAAATGATATTGTAGGTTCTATAGAAATTTTTGATCAATTTGAATATGAATAAAGTCACAAGGAATAATTTTAAAAGATTAAATAATATCAGTAAAAGCAAAATTCAATAACAAAATCAATTTATTTATAAATATTTCGATATGGATATGGTATGCATGGTAAATGATTCATTTCATGATGTATTCTCAAATCATTCATTTAATTTTATACAAAACAGTATGAATTTCCTCCAGCCTAAAATTATCCTTAGCATTAAAAATTTGATGCTTCAAAAAATTATTATTTTCTATTTTAATAAAGTACTGTTATACTATTAATTTCAAGTGGTGGAATTTTTTTCACTTTTAGAGTTGACGATATTTTTTTATTTGGTCTTTCTTAGTATATTGTACACTAGTTCTATCATTTTTTTTTTTTTTTTCTTTAGTTTAGAATAGTTAAGACAAATTTTCACATCTCATGCTGAAATATTTCTAAAGAACCTATTCATAAACACTACAAAAAAACACACATTACATCTCCGAATCAATCATCCATTGTAAAACCTTTCCTTTGCATTTGCTCCACAATACCCTTCATTTACCATGCATACCATATCAGCAATCGATCATAACACATGCATACCGAATTCCCATCCATACAGACAGTGATACCATAAAGTAATTCGTGCACCGACACAAAAACATTTACAAAATGAAATATAAAAAAAATTGCCGCTTAGTACTAACTGAACAGCGTTAACTATCGCCAGCGATTCGACTTCTCGATATTTGATGCGGGTATTGCGTGTTGTCTGTCACGGAATCTCGATTCTGTCCAGAAAGAATGAAGAATGAAGAAGAAAAATCAGTAAAATAAAGTAATGGCCGGAACGTAAGGTAATGAAAACGATTGCGATTGTGCAGTAATCGATGTCGAGTGATGTATTGATTGAGCGGCGGAGCTGAGCATGTGTGAAATTATGGTTGGAAAAAGATTTTTTTTTTTGTCTGGTGATTTCTTTTTCCATTCTTTGGCTCTATAGATCATTGTTTCATATTTTTATTTGGATGACAGGAATCAAATGATGATGCACTACTGGGACCAAAAAGTAAGACCAATTATTTATTTTTTCAAAAACTCTTTATTTATTGTTCGAATTTTATTTCATCGCCTTCAAAGTAATTCCTTCCGGGCACAATGCACTTATGGCAACGTTTTTGCAATCCTCAATGCATGCTAAAAAGTCATCGGCAGGGATGGCCTTCAAAGCGAGCAGCGATTCACGATAAATCTCTTCCGTCGACTCAAAATTGTGTTCCCGGTGGTCTTTTGAGTTTAGAGGTAATAGCCAGAATTTGCACGGTGTGAATACGATGGTTGGGGAACGATATGGATTTCGAAAAAGTCACGAAGAACAATTGCAGTGTGAGTTGGTGCATTCAGTGTTTTCGTTACCAATCGAGATTTGACGCCCAAAATGGAATTGACCGATCCTTTTGAAATTCCAACATTATCAGAAGGTCTCTAATTGTAAATCGACGGTTTGCAAGCATCAAATCTTTATTTGTTTGGACATGAGCTTCTTCGGTTGAGGTTGATTGTCGGCGAGAGGGCTCTTCGTCTTCAAAGCGTTCTCTGCCTTCTTTGAACTGTTTATATCACTTCTAAACATTTCTTTCCGTTATAGGAATGCTCACCGAATATCTTCTACAACATTTTATACGTTTCCGCAAACAAAATTGAATGCAAGTTCTTTGCTCAATTAATTCAGACATTTCAAAAATTACCAGAATCAGTTTTAGCGTCTCACAAAGCCAAGCGTAACTCAAACCCTAATGAATATTTTGACGTCAAATTTCACACAGAAGTCAAGGACAGTGCCAGCTGTCTAAAAAAAAAATTGAAATTCTATAATGCCCTGTAATTTTAAATTGAATATTGGTCTTACTTTTTGTACATAATTTTAAATTTTTATATAAAATTTTTAATACTTTTTGTAAATAATATATTTGTAATAGTATTTATAAAATGCTAATTAAAATATGAGTAATTAAAAAATTAGATATTGAAGTAACTAATTTTAAGTTTGTGGAAAGAAACATTTACAGTGAAAAAGAAAAAAATCGTAAAAAATAAATTCGTTGTATACACATCTAGCTTTATTATACTTGAAAAATATATTTATTTATATTTTAATTTTATTTTTTTCAATATATTTAATATGTATTATAAAAATAATAAATATAATAAATATAAAAATATTTAATATATGATAAATATATTATATAATTTTATAATAATGATTAAAATATATGATAAATATAATAAATATAAAACTATATTTATTTATATTTGGACTTTGATGATATTAAATCAAATTTTGAAATATGTTCTAAAAACTATTGATGAAATTGAATTTGAAGAGAATCATCATTTTAAATTATATATAAAGATAGATAATATTAGAAAAAAATTAGATAAAAGAATTCATAAGCAGACTGTGAAATATTACATTAATAAATAACTTCTATTAAGTATCGATTCTTATATAATTATTCTAGTTACTAACTCTGTAATAAAAAATTATTAAAAGAATACAAAATTTTAAAATATATTTTTTTTTTTCTGTAGAAACTTTGGCGTGAAATGATGATATGTGATAATATAAGATGTTTGGCAAAAGTTTGATAAAAAATTCAATAACGATAATAAAATGTAATAATATTGAAAAGAAATATTTAAATGTATAGAATACTATAATTATCAAAATATTGTTTCATAACACCTTCAGAATATATTGTATAAGTAAATGCCTTTATGTATCGATATGTATAAAATTATTCTTTTAGAATTCAGAAACTTAATATTATAACAATGCAATAAGTAGAGGAATTTGAAAGAGATAATTTAAATTTTTTTATCTGGTTGTATATATTTTATACAAATATAAATAAAACCCTTATAAAATATTTGGCGCTATTTTTATAAATGTAAAGGGAGAAATATAAGAGAAACTACTAAACTTTTACCAGTCTGAAGTCTTACTTTTATAATAAATGTAGAAGATCACTTTTAACCATTCAATATATTTATTACAGATATATTTGAATATACACTCAAGAGTCAAAACATTATGACCACCCCTACATTTTTGCAATGAACTCGCCTGGATGACGTGGAAGGCACGTGATCAGGTGGAAATGGTATTTAACTGGTATTAAGTGGTGGTATTAATCCATGCCAAGGCGGGTTGAAGCTGTGTTGCGCGCCAAAGGTGGGCCAACTCGTTATTGACAGGTGGTCATAATGTTTTGGCTCTTGAGTGTATTATCGGTTTAAAAATATTAATTTTCACTAAATTAAAAGCTAATTGCTTATTTATCATATAATTTTGCTGTGAATATTTATGGCAAAATATCATGGGAATAAAAACGTAAAACTTTATAATATAATAACAATAATATATTACATATTTATTATTAGTATGCTACGCAGTTCTTAGAGGAATATGATTAGTGAAACAGTGTGGGTCTGATGGCCGAGTGGCTAGAACTCTGGCAATCGGTACCACAAGTTTCGAGTTCGAGTCCCGGCGGTTCTGTGGATGTCTGTAGTGATTCGGAATCCCCTAAACCGTAGGTCCCTGTCTAACCTGATCGTAGAGAGTTGAGGGGGTATTGTTATTCCGCGTCCGTAACTTGTCTTCAAGCTACACGCCCCTCCTAGTTAATGCTAAGTGAGTAACGTCGGTGCGACGCTGCCTTAAGTCATCAAAGACAACTGTCTAAGCTTTTACCAACTGCATCAGAAAAAAAATTTTTCACGTAGTTTTCGTATTTACCATTTCATGCTACCATATTTGGAAGAAACTAGTTGAAAAACTTTTAAATCTGTTGTTCCTAGTCTTCTGTATTTTTTCATTATTGATTTTTAATTGAAATACCATGGATGAAAGATGACATAACATAAAACAATAAGAGATAACTTGAGGACATGGCCATAAAATGTGTTGTACGATTTACGAGGTATGAAGTAATAACATTGATCCCGAGGGTGGTTTGAAATTTCAATGACAACAAATCTCTGGTAGCCAATAAAAGAATCCATGAAAACCACTCTTTGTATTATTGTGGAAATGAAAGTGTCAAAAAAGAACTCAGAAAATATCACAAGATTTATAAGCAAACTGTTCATGGTAACAGCAATTTAAACCGTTAGAGTTCTTGCTGGTGGGCAGAATAAATACGAGTATGTCTGTGAAAATGTAATTCCGAGCTTTATATAAAATTGGCCCACGACAGTTTTCTGTGGGTGCAGATCTTGAAAAGAAATAAATACTAAACTTCTTTCAAATATATGTTTGAAATATTGATTAAGGTTAGTTAAGGAATTGCATTTGTATTTAAGTGATGGTATTGAATTCAGCTGTAAATTAAAGTATAAATTAACACGAGTTCCCTAAAATTCCCTGAGTTCCCCCTGAAATCAAACATAAACCCTATGGTGGTTATTAAAAAGGAAAACAAATCTAATAGTAATAGAAATGATTATTTCTCAATATAAACTTAAATTTTCATAAAAACAATTGAATTTCTATGTTTAATAATTAATTAATCAAGTTTTGTATGATATATTGTATGATACAGTCATTCATTCTAATTTAAACTAATTAATGGAGAATTATTCACATTTGTATAATGTTTTAAATTGCATGTATTTTTAATAACGTATGATATTAAATACAAAATATGTGTAAAGCATAAAAATTTAATTTGAAGAAATTTTTCATAACAAATAATTTCAGCATGTTTATTTCTATAAAAATTTAAATGTTAATACACATCATATATATTTTACTCAAAGCATCTGTGCGATGGTCTTCTTTGTTTTAAAAATGCTTTCATTGTAGAGGGAAAAAATCACTTCGAATCAATTTGGATTTTTTTCATCCATAATTAAAAAATAATTCAGTAAAAAAAAAAAAAAATTGAGTGAATGTAGAAATTAAAAAACAATACTGATATATTTTAAATATAACGATGGTTTGCAAAAATAAATTTCAGTTGAAATCTAGAATAATGTACGTTTGAGAGAGTCGCCAATCTTGCAACCCTGATTATTTCGCCAATGTTCCAACAATTTCTTTAGGGTTACACTACTGTAATTAGAGGAATTTATAACTTTTCTTTTTCTAAACAATATAAGAACTATTTTATTGCAGAATTTTTATTTATAGTTAATACAAAGGGTACAAGATTTGCCAAGACTTTGCCATAAATTCATAATCATTTCTTGAATAAAAGCTAATTGGCTTATCATCTGTATAAAATATAAATTTTCTTTTTAATAAAAAACGTAAAATTCACTCGCCCTTTGTTAATTTATACTTTCTCGCTTAAATTAAAATTGTGTTATGGTTATTTCAGTAAACTTTGCACGTGGAAACGTGTTTTTAATTCTCTGTTAATAATAAACATTTCAATTTTTAATTAATTAATTAATATTTTTATTGATAATATATACATAATTCTTCTTTGTTACATTTTATAAACTGGTCTCAATTTATCAATCTTGATTTTTTTTTGTGAGAAAGTATTTTCTTGAAAAAAAAAAAAATGAATCATGATAAAATGAATCAGATTTAATAATATTTTACTCGAGACATTTATTTTCATAAACTATTCTAAATTACACATTTGACTTTGAAAATTAGGCTTTTGGAAATATATATCAATTAGATTTATAATATATACTATGTTGAATTTTTTCAATTAAGATTTTATTATACCTTAATAATATTACATATTTTTAATAGCTTCTTATACATTTTATGATTCTTTTCAAGACTTAAATTTGTCATAGTTTTTATCTTTGAATGCTAATTTTCATTTAGCATTTTAATTATTGAACATTTTATAATTTTTTTATTGAAAATTAAATTAGATTATCAAGGAATAGTTTTTATATGAGGAATGTTTTAATGACGATGATGTATGTTGTTTATAAATTAATTTTATTAGAACAAATTTTATTTTGCAAATTACTAAAACGTAATGAATACTGTCAATTGAATTAACAGAAATATAAAAGGCCATTTGAGTAAAAGTTAAAACAAATATATTTATGCAGTAAATTCTAAAATATTAAAGGGATTCATTTAAATACTTTATCAGAAAAATATCTGATGTTCTACATAATAGCATGTAAATTCTTGGTGATAATGCTAGTAAAAAAAAAATTAATAAAATAAAAAAAAAAATCTTCCAAAAAATGTAGCAAATAATTTTAAATCTGGAAATATTCTTTATAAAAAATTCGACAATCATTCACACTAAAATATTAAATTAATTACTTAATAATAAGACATAAAATACTACTGTATAACATATATTTTGTATGTGTTTCTGAAAATATAATATAATGTAACACTGAACTTTCAGTTTGAAGATAGTTAAAAAAGATCACATTTTTTGCTACAATAGACTATTTATAATCTCCATTTGGATACCTCCCAGATAATGTAACTAAAAAGAGGACCTCAGGCATACTTTTAACGAAAAATGATTTATTATGATACAACAATATAACTTACTTATTACTTATTATGTTTCTTATTATTTTTCTATGAAAAAAAAAATATGTAATGTACAATTTTATGAAACCAAATTAACGTTTAATAAATCCCATTATTTTTTTAATTCATCTAAGCATGTAACTAAAGCAATAAAATAATATAATTAGAATTAATTTTTCGTAAAAATATATTTTGACGCATTAAATTTTGTTAAAGGTATTGCAGATTTATCATCGAATTTTGATGCAATAATAAATCTATAAATTTTAAGTGCAATTTTGAAGTAAGTAAAAATGTCTCATTTAAGAAATATATTGTTCTTATATATATAATTCTTTATTACATGATTTGAAATTAATTAGAATGAATTACTTCTTAGGTACAATGCAAAAGAAAAAAATTCGAAAAACTAATATTAATATATGCATTAAATTAAATATTAAAATATGTAAAAGTATATAAGCATCGTAACATTCTTTTTGTATATTAACATAGGTATGAAAATATAAGCATTCTAGTTATTCAAAATTTTTATTCATGTTTACGGTAATTATTTGTATACTGAAAACGGTTACTTTAATATGATTAAAGTTTAAGAAACGTTTTAACATACTAAAAATGAATTGTTTTACATTCCTTACCGTTCACTATCGAATTTCTATCATTAGTTCCATTTGTGACTTTTAACTAAATATGGTGAAAATACAATTAATTTTAAAATATTTTTCTAGTATTGTATTGTTTAATTATTTACAATTTTGTAATTGTTGCAAACATTTAACAAATTTTATGTCTTTGCATTGGATAAGCATAATTTAAATAAGGATGAATTAAATGAAATGCAAACAAATGTCTTTTAACAATATAACAAAACCACACAATTTTATTATTGAAGACATTTATTGCAAAATTCTATTTAAAAGTATTGTTTAAACTCCGTTTTTGAAACTTTATTTTTAAAAAGTATCAATTTAATTACTCATTATATTTTGTACACAATAATATCGTCTGTTTAAGTCATTCTAATTCAGTCCAAAATTTAGCCAACATTCAAATAAATAATAAAATTTAAAAAATTACTTTTGAAAATTTATTTACATTCACACTTCAATTAAAAGTTTTTGTTTTGAGTTCCTTTATTTTTTTAACTTTTTTATGGATAAATTGTGATAATTAGAATACAAATTCATTATAAATTATTACTATGTATAAGATGGGAATCAAACCATAAAAATAAAGAACAAAATTAATACTAAATTATCACAGAAATTATATTAGAAATTATATTAAATTTTCAACCTATATGAAAATGTATTTATTAACCTATGTATTTATAAATAAATAAATATATATATATATATATATATATATGTGTGTGTGTGGGGGGGTGTTGTTTATACGAATGTGCAACGACAGCTGAAGTACTTTTAGAAATTCTAGGCAGCATAGGTTGGAAATTTAACATAACTTCTAATTTAGTATTAATTTTGTTCTTTATTCTTATGATTTGATCCCCATTTTACACGTTAATAATTTGCAACCTTCTTTTGTATTCTAATTATCAACTTAAAATTTATCCATAAAATGTATATATATATATATATATATTACTTTCAAAGAAATTACTTTCAAAGGCAGTTTCTCTTCCTGTATAATAATTTATACTACTTTATTATGTTTTAATTGGAATGATAGTGTGCAGAATCTATTTAAAAATAGATTATTTGCCAGTTAATAGGTCATGCAATTAGACAATATTTGCTATAACGAAAGTTAAACCTTGTTGGTCTGAATTGCACATATGCAGGAATGTATTCCACTGCAGCAGTAATTCATTAGTTCAAAATTAGTTCTTGCCTGACGAAGTACATAACGTGACTTGTACTCTATCTGCATCTACTGCCACGCCCATCGTTGAAAACAAACGTGGTGACCATAATTTCCGGTACGCATCGTTGATTGAATAGGTCATTTTCTTCTCTTTTTTTTTGGTTTTCACGCTAAAAGCTAGACAGTAATGAATTAAAGATGGTATTTTTGAGGGGAAGTGAATCTAACTCATTACTGTACTATGATGTAGTACTGCATTATGCAAGTACTTAAAATGCATAAACTCATACTACAGAGGATCCAACTAACAATTTCGAAAAAGAGAGGATAAATATTAATAGTACACAGACACTTAAAGTAATTTCCGAAACGGTATAAACATGAGTTTTTGGAACTTTTGCGTTTCTATTCTGCAGTTCGATGCATTAGAGGTGTTTTAATTCTATTACTATTAAAAAGGATCAAATATGAGTTTGAGGTAGTTACAACACTAAATTTTGCCTTAACTTAATTAGTTGGAAACTAGTTTGGTATTAATTAAAATGATACTCATAACTCTGTATAATGTAGCATTAATCACAAATGTGCGAAAATTAAAAAGAAAGCAAAAATGTTAAACTGTTTAATATTTTAGTGAATTATTCGAATTGTTGATTTAGCCAACCGTTTTTCAACATCATCATGAAAACCTTTTTTTGAATAAGTTCTCAAAAGTTACCCTTAAACAGCACACATGGCACCAAATAAGATCCATAAACAACATATATAACAGGACATACGTTAAATGAACAGACTCATAGACAAAATATGACCCATGAAGAACACTTGTAACAGCAAATATGATCCATGAATCCTTATGACAGCAAACATCACCCAGAAACAACAGTTATAACCACAAATATGATATATTAACAGTATACTAGTTACCACTTCAAATTACAGCCATCATACTCTCTGACGTTAGAGGACTTAAGTGTTTTAGGAAAGCTCTTACATTTCACTGTTGTATTATATTGAGTGTTGTTGACAAAAAATCCATGAAGAACACTTGTAACAGCACATATGGCCCATGAACACTTAAAACAGGCAAATACCACCCATGAAGACACTTATAACAGCAAATTTGATCCATGAAGAACATATATAAAAACAAATATAACTCCCTGAGCAATACTTATAAAGCAAATAGATAAAGGAACAACACTTATAACATCAAATATGACATATTAACAGTATACTGATTATCACTTCAAAGTATAGAAATCATGCCCTATAACCGTAGTGAACTTGCATTTGAGTGTTGTATTAGAAAAGACCTAGAAAATTAAGTACGTCTTTTGATGGTGGAATTGTCTTTTATTGTCTTCACCAATTCTACTTGTTTGTCATAACAGAAAGTCAAACGTTTTCTAACACATACTATCTAACTCATACTTTCCCGAGAACTTATAAATGTATTTATTATTAAACTTTCTTAATTATTTCCTTCTTCAAACATGGTTCATAATTTTGCTGCGTTCTTCCATTGTTATCCTGGTCACATAAAGGGATAGAAATTTTTGTTTTTTAATTTATAAGGGTCTGTCACTTAACTTAAATAGTTTTTAATAATTAGGTGTCAAACGTACAACCATTAGTTCAAAAAGATATAAGATGCATAATTTCCATTTACTAAAAAAAAAAATCATTCAGTTATGTGATTTATTTTATGTTACTCAAACGTGTGATTTGAATAATTATTTAACAGTAACGCACGGCACGTACTGTATTTTTTTGGTTCGTTCCTTCGTTATGGCTATTATCATTTTTTTTTTGTCCTCCACAACTGATGCACGAAAGCCCCACACTTATAGCTATAAGAATAAAATTCATGAAAATTTAATTGCAATTTGGTTATCTACTAAAACACGACGAATCTTTCAGCTTATGTGGATTTTATTTGCTGATATGCAAATGTCTGATAATTTTGAAATCAGTGACACTTTTTCAGTTTTTAAACGTTTATGAATTCCTTTGTTACTATTCAATAAAAAATAAAATTGTAAATTAAATTACTTAATTCAAATAGTTATGTTTCAAAAATAGCGAGGATATAAATAAGATGACCAAATCGAATTGTTTATTATGCCTATAAATACAGTCAAATAGGAGAATACACAGGATTAACATATAGGACACACAAAAAGAATACCTTTGACAAAAATGCTCTCTGTGACATTTCAGTACTATGCAAATATTTGATAAATCAGTTCTTGCAAGCATGTTCATGTCTGTCAAAGAGAATACAGTACTGATTCGGGATTAGGTGTCGGAAACGGCGTAGTATACGTGTGATCTTTCATTAATCAATCAACTGAAGGATGAACGGTTGCTTGACTTACCATCCTTATTTATTGAAAACATTGCCTTTGGTCTGTGCCTATTGAATTGCTATGCCTTATTTTTTTATTAATTTTTAATATAAAATTTAAAGTAGGAAGGAGAATAGGAACATATGCGAATATATGTAAAAGGAAAAATAAGAAAATATAATTAATACATTGAAAAAGAGAACTGAGCTGCCAACAAATGGAGCTTGCTGTTTGACACTTCAAATGTCTCAGTGCTCTGTACTTAAATTTAGAAGTGGAAGTCCGGTGACAGTGGTAAATACAGAAAGAATGATGATCAACAACAAACTATCTCACAAAATCATGGGCTTAAAAAGAACACTAACTTGCCATCTACCCATAAGTTTAGAAAATCAATTCCACCAATCTGCTATTGAACTGAATAATTTACAAAATGTTTAGCGAATTATTCAATTAGAAATTTCCCAACTAATGTGTATCCACTCTGTATATAATATTCCTCTAATAATAATTTTTGAAAATTGTCATTTTGCACTAAGCCTATATGTAAACAAAGATTTTCGTTCTTTTTTTCTTTTTTTTAATTTTTAAATTTCATTAGTCTAAAGCAAGATCCAGCATTTTGATTCCATGCCTCATTTGAAAAACCTATACCCTTTAAACCTATGCACTTAAACCTATAACCTAACCTATACCCCATATCAGACAATATGATTTTCAATGCCAAGTGCTTATTTACACTGTCACAACAATCATAGAGTCATCTGGTTCTTGAAAAGCAATGACTGTCACCTACGCCTTCGATGGATTTGAATCTCTACTTTCTTACAAATTAGTTGCATCTTAACTGGGTTTCGCATGGGGCAATATGCTATATTAAGATTAATTATAAATAACTGCAGTCAATTATGGACAGGAAAAGTAAAGCAATATCCACTGAATTTTTTTACAATACTTAGCTAAAAATCGTGTGCATTACAGTGAGAAACAAATGTTTATTTTTGTCAAAAAGTAAAAAAACACCAGTGTCTGCCATTGATAATCGTTCAAATCCCGAGAAAATAATGGATATCCGGAAACAAAATTGATGCACATGACAATTGTAAACAAATGGAATAATTATATTGTCTTGTTGTTTGAGTCTCGTTTTACCAAACTATCGTCATAGCAACGAATGTCAGTGCCTAATCGTCTAGCTTTTGGGGGATTCGAAATGTAATACTCACAGTAGAGTGCAATACTTTGACTGTATAGTGTTTATAATCGGACATGGAACAAGACACTACAGGTAATAAATTGAAACAAGTTTATATTTATTTGTAATCAGAATGAATTATACATAATGTTTTTCTAGTGTAGTGTTCGATTTGTGTACTTTATTTTGCTTTGAAATTTCGAATGACAACAGAAATCAATATGCATTGCTCAACAAAGCAAATGAACTTGTATAGATGTTTTCGTCAGAAAATAAAAATATATATAAATTTTCCCATTTTATATCAGTATATATATATTTTTAATGAAAGTATAATTCAAAGTATTTAATAAAATTATAAAACTTCTGTTGAAAGTATTGTTCAAACTATCGGTTTTTGTAAACTTTACAGTTTAATTTTTTTCTGAAAAGTTTCCTTAATTCCTCTTTAATAAAATTGTGCATCTATTTAAAAACCCTCCAAGTACCTTTTATCATTCAATGCATTTAATTTCGCCATGAAATCAATCCATATTAAATTATACAAAAAAATGCTGTTTGTTTTGTTGCTCGATCATTTTTAAAATTTTGCTTTTAACCTTATATGCTAAAAATTTAAAAACTAATATTTTTTATATCTATTATCAATTTCGTGATGGAGACAATTTTTGTGTCACACCACAAGGCCTTCCTGACCTTTTAAGCGACAGAGCCTTTTAACCATTTAACCAGAGCGACCTTTAACCATTATCTCAGCTCTGATAAGTCTTAACACAATTACTTTAATGTTATTATAAGGTACAATTGTTTATTGACATTTTTCTAAAAATAATTCTGCACAATTAATTTGTAAATTGAAATTTTATATTGTTATTATTTTATATTGTCTCATTATTTAATTATTTCAAATCGTTAAGAGTGTCAGTTGAAGAGTGTTTTTTAGAAAGGTGGAAATTTGTTTTCAATTTGTTGGGTGGAAATACTATACAGATTAATTAACAATAAATTAAAAGTTATTTAAAAATTTCTGAACTGCTTAATTTTTCTACAATGCTGCAAAATCCTAAATTAAAAATATGTATATTAATAGAGTTAAATTTAGTGGATGCGTAGTAAAAAAAAATCTTAAAATGCACATGTTAAAGTCTTAAGTTTGAGCAACTGAAACGACTGGTTCTTAATTTTTTTTTTTGTTCTACGCGACTGAAAAATATCAGTAATCCTTATTTACTATTTCGCAGAAATATTTATTTTGATATTATTTTCTTAAAAAAATAATTTTAACAATTTGGTCAAGAGATTAAACTGAATATTTTAGATGCTCTAATTGCAAATTCCTTTAATTTTTTATTTAAATAAATAAATGAATTAAGAAAACTCAAAACAAATTAATTATATGATACAGGAATTTGATTTTGAATTTTTTAAAAATAAGAGAATTAAATTTCTTCACAGAATGATATTCTAGCGGAACATTGCAACAATTTTTTTTTTTTAAGTTGTATACATATTTTTTTCTACAAGGCCGAAAACAGAAAATATCAACTCTGGTGTCACACATGTCTGGTAAACAGACACAAAAATATTGCACAAGTTAAAATATTGAATTATGAGCAACTGCTATATCAACTGAGTAGTTCAAGACTAAGCTATTGAAAAATTTATAATTACTGTATTTTTTTTGTTGTCAAATTAATTATTTACTTTATTCCTAATTGTTTAGTATAATTTACAAGTATATATTTTATTTAAGTAAAATATTCAAATTGTTATAATATACCCGTTATTAACCTAAGTGCTCCAGACTCAAACCTAAGAGTTGAGTTACTGTTCCTTAAAAAATTAGAGCGCTAGTCAACCACACATAAATAAATCGCAGTTATTGATGTGCTCTTTTAAGATACTAAGAATGATGATCAATGGGGGACAATGATGTTCATTGATCAAAAGCAATTCACTTCAAAATTTTCTGCAAGAATTTTTATATTATACATTATAGAAATTTTATCGTGAGTCACACTTTGTTCGAGAATAGCATAGAATTCGAGAACTGTGCATATTATTTATGAATAGTAACAACAAATGTGAATATTTTCATTTTTTAATCTAACACGTTTTAAATATATGTAATGTAACGTTTTTAAAAAAGTATGCTTTTTTGTTAACGATATATTGCATTAAAAATTGTTGTGTAATATAATATTAAATTATCTAATTCCATGTGTATAACGTAGAAGATTCTGTTGGATATTTTTGCAATATATTATTATACATTCCCTACTATATTTTAGTATAGTACTCAATTTACTTCAATGTATAAGAAATAGGTTGTCTGTTATATAAAGCACAATAAATTTCGATTTTCAAGATAATTATTAGAAATGAAATTATGATATTATCAAATGCCTACAAGGATATTTTATATTCTGTATCAATCAACAGAAGATGAAAGCTGTGAAAGGCTGTAAAAAGGCTTTATTATAATGTTTTGATATAAAAAGAACTACATTTTAAGGCAAAATTATAACACGCAAAATTTACTTGTTCTTCATTTATTGGGAACATGCTCGCATAATCAATGCTAAAGTTTAAATTTTTTGGTTAATTATTTTGCTAACCACCTGAACTAATTATATTCCACAAGCGATGAATTCAAAATACATTTTTTAGTTTGAATCTTATAGTTATATTTAATAACAATTTAAGATTTATGCGTGAAAATGATGAGTTCCTCAAAAAAATTATTTTAAAAATATGATAAAATAATAATTTAAAAATATAATTTTTATATAAATAACTCAATCAAAACAAAATGTTCACAATTTTTTCAATTTCTATTGAGAAAAATTCATAAGAAAACTCGTGCCAAAAGTACTGCCAAATTGCTTTGGAACCTGAGCTCCATTATTTAATTTCTTATGTTCGATTAAGGACACTATAACTGTACTCATTGCGCCTATGGAAATAATTAAGAGATATAGAAGAAGTAAGAAAGTAAGTTCGAAGAAGTAAGAAAGGTGTATCAGAAATGAAAAATATTCCTAAAACTGTTTATTGAGTAATTAATCAAAAAATGAATAAGTAAATTTGCTTATAGATGAATTAGTATAAAAGGAATGATTCATAGATATTTTGTTCTTTCTTGTTGCTTTGAAGTATAGTTTTTTTTTTTTTTTTTTTTTTTCGATATTTCTATGATTTTTTTTTATAAGAGAAATAAATTTATAAGTAATAAAGTTTCGTTGAACTCCACACAGGTTTTTATTGTTAAATTTGTAATGCCACCTAAAAAGAAAGTTATTCAACCACACCTGAAATGACTCTAAGTTAGAGTTGGAAATGTGGAGATATCTAAAAATCGGTATGAATCTAATGTATCTATAATGGGTGATGCAAGAATTGAAGAAAGCAAGTTTCATTTTCTGAAGCCGTGCAAAGCTGTGTTATTTGTGCTAGTTTATAATATTGAGTGGTACACTCATATCAGTAATAAGGAAATATTAATATTTTCATTTCATATATTTTTTAAACTAGTAAGTATATGTTTTCTAGAATCAGTTTCCCTTTGCAGAATTTAATTCATTGCATAACTTTGAATTATTGAGTTAAAATTATTTTTTTATGTGATAAATATACTATAAATAATATAAGTATTAAGTAGTATAAGCAATAAATAATAAGTAAGTATGCAGTATATTGTATTGTTGATCTATTTTAAATTATATTTGTATAAATTTAATAAATTCGAAAATATAAATATGCAGGAATCGGATATTTCCTGAATTCTGATATGATTCAAACTGCTATAAACTTTTTCTGCATAAAATACTCGAAGAGACTTTTTTTCAAAAAATGTTTTTGTTTAATTTAGTAGCATCTATACATTTAATTAAATATTCGAAAAAGAATATTTATTATAAAGGCAAGTAGAATACAAGTTGTTTTTCCTTCTAGTCTGAAGTTTGTTTGGTTTTTACCAATTAATACAAGTAGTAATAACTTGTATCTGAAAATGTGATGTACGATATTACAAAAAAAAATTCGATTATAATCTTTGGGGAATTGTAACTGCCATTTGTCACGCAAATATGTGTTTGCGAAGTAATGATTCACGTACCTAATTTGTTTTGAGGAAAGAGCATTCAATGTTTAGAGTAAATAAAAAAATGTAAACAAAAAAATAAATAAATAAAAGCATAAAGTATTCATTCCTCAATAAAAGATGAGCAAGAAATTTCATTCATTAATATTGTTCCATTTAAATATGCATTGGTAATCAGTTTTTTTTTTTCATATAAATTTTTATATGACTTGTTAGCATATTTCGCAATTACAGTATGGCGCATTTTTATTTAATATAAATAACATTATTTGTGGCTTAGATATTTTCCAAACAAAAATAAACAGTAAAATATTATTTCATTTTGAGAAAAGATGAAATCATACATTTTTTTTCTATATAAAAATTATTTTTTCAACTACAAGGGTTTTTTGTAAACGCATCTATGTTTGTTAACATTATTCGTAAGTACACTACTTTTTAAGAAATAAAATATATTTACTCAACATTTATATGTATATTTAATATAACATCATGGAATAATAAGTTGTACTGAGATTGAATACCATAAAGAACAGTAACTATAAACTACTAACATTTTATCGTGTAAAAAGTGTTTCAAAATCAAAATTATGACCCTAATCCCAAAATCATTATTATCAAAATCATCTCATATCATTGATAGTGAGAAATACAAATTTAATGCAAAAATTTATGTAAATGTCATTTTTAGCTAAAATATTATTAGTCACTAAGTCATTGAATATATCATGTATATATTACACGAATAAATATAACTGACATTAAAAAAGCAGAAAACTTCATTTATGCAGAGTATCTTCGCATAAGTTAAGTTGTTATAAAATTTTTGAAAAACATCTTATCTTAATCTTTCTAACTGAAACTTTTTAAGAATATTTCTTTACAGTAGAGTTAAATGCATATTTGAGTGATATTTCAAAAATTTAAAGAATTGATGGGTAGAAATTCTAACTCTTTACATTTAAGAGAACTATTACATTTTCATTATTACACATTAGAAAATTATTATTAGAAATTAGAGAATTATTAAATTTTTATCGGAACAATAACGAATAGTTAAAATATTAACACATTTCACCAAAAAAAATTGGCATGTTGTTTTTAAAATTTTAAATAATTTAAGGTGTACTTAAGCATAATTATAAAGCAACTTCGTCTATATCAAATCAAAAAAATTGAAAGGAACATTTAATATTGGTTTCATAAAAATTAACTTCAATTTTTCCAAAATAAGGACAGAATTTCTATTAAATTAAAAAAAAAGGCTAAAAAATAAAATGTGAAAATTAAAAATCAAACTAAAAATTAACAGTTTTTATGTGTCTTCACAAATAGTTACATAAAAATAAGAGTTCTTATGTTTGACAAATTTACGGTAAATTAAAATTTAAGCTTTAACATCAATGACTAGTGCAAAGTTAAAGTTTTTGCTTAAATTCTTAAATAATCTATTACAATTATATTTTGATATTATTTTATGATAATTATTATTATTAAGTTTATAATAATATTATATTAAGTTTATATAATTGAAAAATAAATATTTTTACATTTTTGTGACGACTTTTAAGTTTGTTACACCTATTGGTGGCGTTAATATTTTTATAGCGCATCAATATCGTGCTCAAATATGATAGTAATAATCCTGAAAGAATAAAAAAAACAACATCTTTCTGAAAATCGATAAAAGTTACCAATCTAAATAAAATTGTCTTTTTTTTTTCAGTTCGGCCTGTAACTGTGGTACAGCATCCACTTTTCGGTCCTGATCCTGTGGTGACGATTTGTTCCAGTTGCGGTAAAGAAGTAACAACGGAAATCAGTAGACACACTTCAGCTTGTTCATATATTACGTGCATTCTCAGTATTTTTGTTTGGTGAGTTGAATTTGAGTCTTAATATTATTAAAAACATCTTAATTTTTTTTTCAGGTATGAAGCAAATTTAATAACTAGTGCGGCCATTTCTTTCTACTTTTTATTCAGTTTCGTTGTCTTTTAATAAGTAAAGTACATTAAAATAATTAAGTATATAAACTAACAATAAATTCGCCTTTCATCACATCACTGCCTACACAGATGGATCATCCGACTCAACGTTTTGTAACGGAGGTGCAAAGAATTGAATGAATTGAATTTCCGACGGGCAAAGAAGTGAAATTGTAGTCGGTGCTAGAAAAATTGCTATTTCCAAAACGAACATTTGAGTGTAATTTAAATCTACAGTATGTTGGTATGATGAAATAACTAGTTTTTGGCCCTTATGATTAAGTCAATGTAGTTCTCAAGCCAAAATGTTCGGAGACGAGTGGAGAAAAGGCAGCACAAACGTTAAAATTTAACAACGCATTTATTAAAACATAAAAAGTGACAATAATAAGGAAAAATTCAACACACACCTCAAAGTTAAACGACACATCTATCAGGCTTAATTTCCTTACCAGTTAAATCTAGCCAAATGTCAGCGATGAATATCCTTAGTGATTTAAACCATTCTCAAAACAAATATTACTGCATCAGGATGTCTTTATAATCACATGGTAGTTCGGCGTTTGTCCTCGAAATCTAAACGAAAACTAAACTTATTTCCTTTTCTGCTGTTCTAAACATCTTTTGTTGACCTAGCTGCAAAAGTAAATCTATAAAAAACATAATTCACTTCCTCAAAACTACAAAACCTCAATGCTTCTCTGCAAAACTATCAAGAATAGTATATCTCCTTTCTTCTAAGAAAAGAGAGTATATGAGACATTACATATGCATTTACTAGGCTTTTCATATAAAGAATTAAAATACTACATAAAAAAACTTTATCACACAATTTGGCAAGATTTCATATTCAAATACAATAGTACATCTGCATTATAATATTTACTACCTTATCAAATGTATCTCCATGGGGACGACAGTCATCTATAACTTTCCTTTTTTCAAAACAGCCCATTTCTTAAATTTAAGTCATCGACCTTTAAAGTCGTGACCTTGGAGAACGATTTTATCTACAGTGTCATACTCATTGAAATCCATGAATGCATGTTTTGTCAACTGCCTTGCCAACAATGACATTCACGCTTGCCATTCATACTGAAAAGTTCATGAAGATCGCCTTCACCCAAGTCTTCTGTCAATCCAATTACATATAGTATCTGAATTCATTTTTTCTGAATATTTCTGAGGTATAAAAAGGTTTTATTTACCATCAAGACTCTCGATTTTATGTGGTCTTGCAACCTTTGCAGCGTCAACTATGTGAGCTTACATGTAAGTAATGAAGCTGAATTCTGTAATTTTTATAATGAGTATATCTTATTATAATACAGTCAAAATCTCATCAATTTCCAAAAAATGACCTTCCAGAGAATGTTTAGTAGATTTATAATTCCAATCACCAATGAAAATTTTGGGGAATCATTTGGGTTCCCTGTTCTCCAGTACCTGTTTCATGTTCAAGGGCTTATATATTTTCTCTTTCAATGCTTTTTGAAGCGATTATTTCAATATATTTTCTCCTTTCATTCTTGATCCATCCTTCGCCTTCTCTAAGATATGCGTAATAACAGAATTCCATATTCCGTATCCTCAATACTTTTAATAACCCTGCTCTCAAATTTAACCGACACTTTATGCAAAGGGTTGATTTACACTACTTTCTCTCTGACGTCAAAAAATGTAGTGTCAGCACCGATTTCTTCACCATCTGGACATTTTCGACCGTCTGTTTTTAATTTTTACCCAGAGAATCAACTCTCGTTGACATCACCCTAAGCAGTTGATTCAACTCTTGAAGTTGTTGGTTTTCCTACTGTCTTTTGAGAGCAATAAGATAGCAGTTTTTTCTTTTTTGATGCAGAGTTGGTCATATTCTACAATAAGCAAAGCTTCAACAATTACTCCCTTCATGCAGTTGTAATCGCCTCTACATTTAATATTTTTACATCGCCTCTAGAAGTAAGCGTAACTGGTCTCTTTTCGATTGCAGAACGATATACTTGTCATCACTTGCAGTTGTTTTCCTCGGTCGACCACCGCTAACCTTTTTTGCAGCCGTATCTGTCATTTGGAAAGCTTTCCAAGCTCTTAATGCAACACTTTTTGTCAATTTCAAACTCTTTTGCCTCACTTGTCTAACTACGACTCTTGTCAAGTCTGCCGATCATTCTACCACATGCAAAGGCCTCCTGATGGTTTCTTGTAGCCATTAAGAACGTACGATTTCACTTTCACTTGCAGGCAATATCCGGAAATGCACCCTTCTTCATTCTTTTTAAGTTGCCTTGACACAGAGCACGAGCATTCGACGTGTTTGCTTGTCGTGACGTCCCTTCTGATGTCACAGTGCTGATATTTGTATATGCATCACTATTTGACTGAGCTGCCATTTCTCTGTACTTGTCACAAAAACAATTTAATGGTTCTATGTTGAAAATGCATTTGCTGCTTAGGTTTTGCACGCTAGCGTATAAACTATACTTAAATATATGGCAAACTATTTGCTGATGTATTAAATGAATGTTATTACTTTTGTTAAAAATCTTTATTGTGGATGTTTAAAATCTCAAATTAAAACATGTCATGTTGGCATATTTAATAATTGCTACTCTATAGTTTAAACCATATCGCTCCTTGAGGAAAAATAAGAGATGGTTATATATGAAAGGTAGATAAACTTGGTACATTTAGGTCCCAATTGAAGATGTTTATGAACAATGTATATGTTGAAGGTACTAAGTCTAAAGCAATATACTTTCTTCCCTAACCTCAACCTTTAACCTCTAAAGATATAGGTTAAAACTTAAATACCACAAAAATCAGAAATGTTGCTCATTTATTTTATATTGAATGTTGATCGTATATTTCAGCTTTCCCTGTTTTTGGTTACCCCTTGTATGCCCTTGGTTCCTGGATACAATCCATGCCTGTCCCAATTGTAAAGACACGATGGGAATTTATTCCCGATTCAACTGACGTTACGATTATGTACTCTGCTTCAGAACAAATGAAGGTACCTCAAGATCGAAGACAAGGGCAGATGCTAACGAAAATTATGTGATTTCTAAGTTAAAATCTGGACACCTTCGAAGCCTTCTTAAATTCAAGCATTTGCTTTTAGATGGATGCTGCCTATTCCATTCTTTATTTAAAGCACCAGGTAGAAGATGATATCTTTCAATTTAGATTTTTGTTGTTTCACAATTTTTTAATTAAAAAAACATTTAAAAGCCCAATTTATGGAAAATGAATCCTAAAATTTTTGTATTTTTATATATATTGTAATTTTTTATTTAAAGCTTATATGTGTCTCTCAGTTGCTTTTATGTGGATTGTATGCTATATATCCATATAATGATCTTTCTTAATAATTTCTTGTATTTATATAATATTTCGGATATCTTTTAGAAATGTTATATAAATACAAAAATAATATAGATGATTTTGACTATACGATAAAATAATTCTGCTTTTAAATTAAATGAAAAAAAAAGTATAAAATTTTTTTTATTGAAATAATAAATCCATTGTTGTTTAAACATTACTGTTTCTTTAATTAATTACTTGAAAAGCTATTTATTTGTTTTTGCTTCATTTACTATTGAATTATTTATTTTTTAATTTATTATTTCTTGGATAAATATTATGTTTAATTGGGAGATGTGAAAATTGATTGTTCAAAAATTCTAATTTCATTCATTTAATTTTGGTTTGTAATTAAACTTTTTTTAAACTTTTTTATTTAAAATAAAATAACATATTATAAATATTATTATTAATTTTATTAATCTATTAATTATTATTAAATTTTTAATATATTCAAGAATAATAATAAAAATTAATACAAAGAATTATCAAATTTCATTTCTATATGAAATATAATTTAATATTTAATAAAGTATATTTAGTAATTGAAAATATATGATAAAAACATATAACTTTTTCCAGCGATTTTACGATATTAATTTAAAATATATTTATATAATTTTATTTAATCATGCTTATTTTCAAAAGAAATGTAAAACGTATTAATTTTTTTAAATATTTGTGTATTTATTGAGCATCAGATGGCGCTACTGTCTATCCTGCTCTCAATTCAGTGCGAAATGGACTAGCAAGGAATGAAATGAATGCAAGCACTTCCTGTGAATTGCGTAAGACCATGAGCTTTCGCAAAAATAAAAAATAAAAAGCATTATTTAATTTTTATTCATAATTTTGGAGCACCACTTTTATTTAAAGCAACATTGAAGTCAACATAAAAACAAGTAATATAAAAAAAAAAGTCAATTCCTACTTTTTTCACTATATTGCAGAAAAGTCCTTTATATCCTCTTACATTCAGCGCCATCTACTGGTAGATGCATGCAACATAACTCTAAACAAAAACTAAAATGAATTTTTTTCTCCATATAAAACTAAAATTAATTCATTAAATTTATTAATGAATTAATATTTTAAAAACTGTATTAACATCAAGTGTCATCCACTACAAGTTCAAAAAATGTATTTGGAATAAAAGTATTTTATGAACGATTAAAAAATTGAACAAGATATATATAACGAATGTGTGAACTAATGGAAGGAATTGAATAAGACATTCATTTAAAACTATAAATATATATTTATAAATATTATTTCAAATATTTAGGAAAATATTGAAAATTAAAATTGCATTGCAGATTTTGCATTAGATTTCTTTTACTTTAACAATAAATATTTCAGTACAATGTTTGAATTTTTGACGCACAAATTTTCTTGAAAATCTATGAACAATTTTGTCAGAACAATGTAAATAATAAATTAATGCTTAAAAGGATAAAGCTAATCACTTCAAATGTCCTAAGTCTATAAGGTTATTGTACATATACATTGTTAAAAAGTTTATTTATAATTTAGGTTTAACTTAGAAAATTTAGATTTGTTTATAATGAATTGTTAGTTGTGCTCAAATAATTTCGCATTAGTGCCTTTACAATGCTCAATTTATTAATATACATTTTTTTAAAAAGCTTATAAATTAAAATTAATTTTTGAATTCATATTGAATTCAATATATTTATTATTATTAAAATAAATCTTCAATTTTATGCATTTTTTTTTTTTTTTTTTTTTTTTTTAATATTGGTAATTTTTTTTAAATAATTTACGCAAAAATATGTAAATTAAATGTTAAAAAATATAAATATATACCTCTTATAATATGAAAACAGTACAAATATTGATATTAAAAATTATCTTTATTAAAATAATTTCTTATTGTATTTTCTAATTTCATAATTATATCAATATTATAGAATTAATTGTGTTTTGTTAATGAAACAAATAAAGATAAAATTGGAGTTGTTCATTAATTAATAATATTTAAGGTTGAGACAAATGTAAAAAATGGCCATAGAATGATATAAAATTTGAAATTATAATTTATTTGTCTTGGTTATCAATTAAGTGTTGTATAAAGTATATTATGTGAATTATAATTTGTATTTTTAAAATATATTTTTATATTATGATTCTTTTGTATGAAATATCTCCATGATAATCAATTGCAATGAATGCATCAATTGAAGTTGATAAGGACTTTCAAATGTAAAAATTCTTGTTGTCGATAATCATGTTAATCTAATAGTTTTTTAGTTTATTTAATCAATCCATATTGCAATAACTTCTTTTTTTAATATATTTAGTATGTTGTTTATGCAAATAGGAAGCCAGTATAAGTGCTTGCATTAACTTAAAGCATCCAATTTTCAAAAAATAAAAAAGCATTCCTTTTAAAAATCACTATCATTGAGCACTATCGCTTTCCAGTGGTTTGTGTCTCAGATTATAACCCTGTAAAACATCATAAACACACATTTGACATTGTAAATAATCTTTCATAAATGAAAACGCGGTCTTCCACAATTGGCCGTATATCTCACCGAAGTTGCCTCACTTTTGAAGATATACTATTTCCAAGTTCTTCGCTCTTTGGAACTTTAATTCCTCGCTCAATTAAATTTTTTAAAATATGCTTATATATTATACTTAAATAGTGTATTTAGGAATTAATATTTCAAGCATAACAAAATGTTTCACTTAAGATAGAATCACTTTAAGATAGAGCATATTTCACTTTATCAATAACATGGAATTAAAAACTGTTTTACTTACTCTTTTTGCTGTTAGTAAAATATACTTTTTTAAATTTTTAAATTTTTGAAATATTGAAATATTGTTACATTAAAAAAGTCACAAATATTTAGTATTTGTGGTTTCTTAAACTGTAAATACACGTAGACTTCGATTTAAGTCGTTTTGCAATTACAACTATTTGCTACTTTTGTTAATTGACTAGAAAAATAGTTTCCTGAAAATTACCCAATAATGAATATAATATATTTCAAGCAATACACAATAATATATTTACAATAATAATTTACTACATTCTCACAAATGAAACTAGAGGATTTTTTTACTAATTTAATTTCATATTACACATAATTTGTTTTTAAAAATTAAAATTTTACTTAACTAAAAAATAAACTTATTAGATTTTGATCATAATTTTCTGAAATGCACCAAATAAAAATAAGAAGAAAAACAATTGAATCTGTAAACAGATTTTAATACTATTTACAGCATAACTAAACATATTACATTATTTACACCATTTACTACTTTTTACACCATAAATTCTCATTTATTTACTATCTAAATTACATAAATTTTCTTAATTTAATTTGTGATTACTGACAATTGATATAAACAGAGGAGAGTTTAAAATGGTTATTAAAGCGTAAATTTTACAATGGAAAAGTAATAAATTATATCACAACAATATAATTTATACAGTTTTTAATACTATAACTGTTTTTTTTGTGAACTTTTTAAGTTATATTGTTTTTGTTTTCTGAAATAAACGCTAACTCTAAGTGAGTTTTAACTCGTTCTATATATAAAAATAGATAGTGACTAACACTTCTAAATTTTTGTGCAAAAGACAACACAAAAATAATGAAATATGTTCACTTATTAGTTTTTATATCCTTTTTTTCCTAAAAGCTAGAAGAATACATAAAAATGTTACTAATATACACTTTTAACTGTGTATATTTATAGCTAATTAATAAATTCTCATAAGACTATTCATATGTATTTTCAATGGACTAATCTAAAAATATAATGCCTTAAAATAGTATAGCCAGAGATATCTGCCTCCTTATAACATTTCATATTTAAATATTTTTTACTATGTACACAATGTTACATACGAATATTAAAATTTTAAGCTTGTTAAAAAATGTGTTACATAATATTTTTTGATTTACATTTCAGTTTAAATTATGTAGCATGGTTGTCAAATAGTATATTTATTTGGTCTTATAACACGGTTATAATGAATTTTTGATTGCATTGCATTTTGCATATATATATATCTGTGTAAATATACAAAGATTGTAGTGTAATTAAATTTGTACTACTATTAAGATTCTGCTCATTATATTACTATTTTAATTCCTGTTGAAAGTGATATATAAATAAAGTTTCTTCTTTGAACATTTTCCTTCAAAACTTGTTTATTTTATGTTACTTTTCAGAAATTCATTTTGATATTCAGAAATTTAAATTGTTTTAAATGAAATATGAATTGTTGTTGGAATTATGAAAACTATTTCATAATTTTAATGACTGTTTTCAAAATCCGTAGGGACAAAATTTGGATTCTGTTGCAACTGAAATAAAAGAGATATTTTCTAAGAAAATACTTAAAATAACTTGACAAAAGAATCATGGAAACACAATTGTTTTTCAAAGGTATTGTTGTGTTTCTTAAAAAAATACATACAGATTATTGTTATTGGCAAGGTAATTTTGTCTATGTTGTACAATAAGCACAATCTTTATCAATTAAGTGTTCCAAGTACAATTTTTTTTACTATGTCAATAAACTAATTTTCAAAGATGAAATCGCAGATTAGGAGCCTCTTGGATTTGGCGTCAAAAATACTTTTCGCCACTTATCGCTTAGTTGGCTCTACAAAAAGTTGCCAAATCCCAACGGCCCTTATTTTGCGATTTGGCCTACTCATAATGGGTCCCTCGCAAATATTCGTGGCTTCAGCAAATTCTCTTGCTTTTTTAATATATTTATTGACTTTTGAAATCTGGTATGAATTCCATTGGCAACATCTGGAATCTTAAACAAATATTTTTAATTCTGTATGTACCAAGGGAAACGTATTTGCGATATTGCAATAAGACACTTTATTTGAACATACTCTTCCTCCTTAAGCAGTGCAGTAGACAGGAAAGACCTTTTTCCATTTATACTGCAGGTTTTTTTTTTTATTTGATTCATTTTATGATATATTACAGATATTGGTACATAAGCCAATTCAATTTCTTTGCATGTTTTATTACTATATATTGTATTCATGACAGCTGTCTTCAAGTCATTTAATATGTAGGAGTATCTCATTCATTTCTCACGTATGTACGTGACATTTGCAATCCTGCACAAATCAGTATAGTATAAAAATCAGAAAGTAAATTATGTTTACAATTACCCTATTTTCCCCACACATATTAGGGGTAATTGTAATTAGCGCCACATTAAAAATCAGATAAAAAAAAAAGGTCTGGAAGCAACACAACGTTATGTTAAAGAAATCATTCAATAACAGTAACGAATAATACAAGAATATCATTTCCTTGCTTTACAGAAACTATTGAATTAAACGGTGAAAAACTTTAAAACAAAAACTTACACAAGCTTTTTTTTTTCAAATGATGTGATTATTACTAACTTTTAGTAAAAGTGCGGGAATATTAACATTGCTTTTTAGTAAAACCAAGGTTAAATTCTTGCAAATTTTAAATTCTTCTAAACTCTAAATAAGCCCAGTTGATGCTTGCTTACAATTACCCCTTTTTAAGTATAATTACCTAACATGACAATGTTATATTTAAGCGTAAATTTTATAGATTGTCATCTTTTTAGTTGAAGAAATATTATAAATCCTAATCATTACAGTAAGTATAGAATAAATTACGTAACGTTAGTTACGGTTGTATTTTTCTTATTTAGGAAATATAACTATGTCTTAATTTTTATGTAATATAATATTAATCTTTTGGCAAATTATAATCCCAAAATTGAATTTAATTACTGCAAGTTATTAATTTATTAAATTAAAAATAAAAATAAAACAATTTATTCATAGGATTGTAACCATTTTTCACTTCTAAACATTCAAAATTAAATGAATTTTTAGAATGGTATACTAATAATTCACAATTACATCCAAATAAATTTCTAAAATAAAAAAAAAAATTAAAAATTCAGCTATAAATTCTCTTTGGATATTCTGAAAAGCTAAAATTATAAATACTTTACGTCACAGAAATTGATTTCCGCATGTAAAAAAAAAAATAATAATAAGATAAAGTTGTTTTCTCTTTTCAAATCACATTACAAAAATTACGAAATTTAAAAAAAAAAAAAAAAGTGAATAAATAAATTGAAATTGAATGTCGCATGTTCAGAAAATAGCTCACGTGATTTTAATAAGATTCAAAAAGCTTCATTTTCCTTGAATTAAACATCGTTTAAATGTGTGATTATTTCCTCTGATACGGTATATAATAGAAGAAGTTTCTCGAAATCTTTTATAATAAGAAACAATCATTCTAAACAGAGATAAAGATACCCGGAATTTATAATTTATTTATAAAGGAAAATTTATTTAAGCAGAAGCAGTTCTTTTATTTAAAACACAAAAAAAGATTTATTATTATATGAGTAATTTTAAGAATTTATTTTTTTTCTATTTTTTTAAAATATATGTTATGTTTAATTCAAATTGCACATATTTCGAGTTATCCTTACTCACATTTAGAGAAAAATATGTTGGTTGTTATAAAATAGATAATTAAAAGAAAAGAAAAGAGACCATCTCATCAAAATCAATTATGTTAAAATGCATTAGACACACAAATCCTACTATTCTTTTTTTCTGGGCTAGATAGATTATTTAACAAAACATTTACTGAACTAATTCAGTTCTGCTTTTAAATTCACATTTGTTACACAAAGACTAAGAAAAAATCATTTCAAAAGAAAGCATTTAAGCAAAGGAAATAAATAATGGTCTTTTAGATTGTATCCAAAACAATGAAAAGATTTTTCTGAAAAGAATGACGACTTGTGTACTCTTATTATCTGAAACAATTCTTGCTTACAAATCGTCATTATCTAAAAGTTGCAGTAATAGCTGATAAAATATAGATTTAAAATTGTCGATTTTAAATTTATAGATTTGCAATATGTTATTGCCCTGATAAACCTAAAATTTCATATGAGAAATAATTATGAAAGTTTGATATATCCTAATTCCTTTGCTAATTCCTAATTCCTAATTCGTAATATGCTCCTTTCCTAAAATGACAAAAACCGCTAAAATAGTAAAATTCGACGCCAAAATAGTAAAAATTGTTGGAAATATGTGTTCTGCAAATAATCCTATCACAGTGAAATATGTACATCCGAGTAATCAAATGAGTCGCCAAATTTGCTATTTGGCGATGTTTTAATCTTCCGAAATAAACTTTTGGCCAAACAAGCAATGAAAATAAATAATATAAATTAGAAAGCTATCAATTAATTAAAATTTTTAAAAAATATTTACGTATTTAAAAAAAAAAAAAGGTTTAAAGTTTTAGGGTGTCAGTAGTATGCTGCTGGTAAATCTGATTTAAATTTGTTAAAACTTCTAGCAATTGCTAATTGTAAATGCTCATAATAATTATTGAAACTTAAATATGCCACAATTTTACAACAGAAACAGAGGAACATATTTTTTATTCCAATGCGCTAAATATGCCATATAAAGAAAAAACTAAAACAGGCTTTTTGATACAAAGTTCTATCCTATTCTTGGTTATTTGATATGAGCGAAAATCCTTATTACAAAACTATATAAATAAATAGTTTTCTAGTTTATAATATAATTTTGTTGGTTTATAAAACTACGTAATTTTCTATAATTAAGTAGTTTTTGTTTGTATGTGTGTTAACCTTTTTGTATTGTTTAGTGCCAGAATTTCTGCGCAACACCATATTTCGATGCTTTTTCTTTAATACTTTTGGCATCAGTCAAATCCAACGGATTATCTAAGGATCTTTTTACTTGTATTATCTTTTCTTATTTCTTTTTTGTTGGATTTCTTCGTAAGAGCAATTTGATAAATTGAGATGAAGCAGCTAGCGCGAGCATAAATCTCCATATCAAGTCAAGTCAACTCAATTTCTCAAAGTGAACCATTTCACCACACCTAAAATTGTGAACCAATGCACTCCACCTAAAATTGTGAACCATTTCACCACCCCCTAAAATTGTGAACCATTTCACTACATCTAAAATTGTGAACCATTGCACCACACCTAAAATTGTGAACCATTGCACCACACCTAAAATTGTGAACCATTTCACTACATCTAAAATTGTGAACCATTTCCCCACATCTAAAATTGTAAACCATTTCACCACACCTAAAATTATGAACCATTGCACCACACCTAAAATTGTGAACCATTTCACTACATCTAAAATTGTGAACCATTTCACCACACCTAAAATTGTGAACCATTGCACCACACCTAAAATTGTGAACCATTGCACTCCACCTAAAATTGTGAACCTTTGCAATACAGCTAAAATTGTGAACCATTGCACAACACCTAAAATTGTGAACCATTGCACCACATCTAAAATTGTCAACCATTTCACTACATCTAAAATTGTGAACCATTGTACCACACCTAAACTTGTGAACCATTTCACTACATCTTAAATTGTGAACCATTTCACCACACCTAAAATTGTGAACCATTTCACTACATCTAAAATTATGAACCATTGCATCACACCTAAAATTGTGAACCATTTCACCACACCTAAAATGATGAACCATTTCACCACATTTAAAATTGTGAACCATTGCACCACACCTAAAATTGTGAACAATTTCACTACACCTAAAATTGTGAACCATTTCACCACACCTAAAATTGTGAACCATTGCACCACACCTAAAATTGTGAACCATTGCACTCCACCTAAAATTGTGAACCTTTTGCACCACAGCTAAAATTGTGAACCATTGCACAACACCTAAAATTGTGAACCATTGCACCACATCTATAATTGTCAACCATTTCACTACATCTAAAATTGTGAACCATTGTACCACACCTAAAATTGTGAACCATTTCACTACATCTTAAATTGTGGACCATTTCACCACACCCTAAAATTGTGAACCATTTCACTACATCTAAAATTGTGAACCATTGCATCACACCTAAAATTGTGAACCATTTCCCCACACCTAAAATTATGAACCATTTCACCACATTTAAAATTGTGAACCATTGCAAACCTAAAATTGTGAACAATTTCACTACACCTAAAATTGTGAACCATTGCACCACACCTAAAATTGTGAACCATTGCACCACACCTAAAATTCTGAACCATATTAATCTCAGATAGTTTGAATTTTTAAAATTAATATTGAAGGTTTATGGCCGCTAATTTTTTATTTTAATGCTATTTCTATCAAATTAATTGATATGTTATTAATGCAGTTTGTTTAGCAGATATATGAAATATTTATGTGAGGGACAGAAATAAAGAGACAAAATTTCAAATATATATGTAATTTATTTCAAGTATATTTACAGGTATAAAGTAGGCGAAGAAATATTTGAAATATGAAATATTTTTAGAAAAATGAGATTACATTAAAAGAGCTTGGACAAGTTCATGGGTATACATTTGAGATTCTAACTACATTATGGAAAATAGAAATAGTATTTGAAAGCTAATAGTTAAGATGAATCAAATGCTTACTATGAATATAGCTTAAATTATGTAAAAATATTTAAGGAAAAAAATAGTGTTTTGATTTTCAAAACCATAGAGTGTATAATTTGTACATTTAAATTAACAGACTTTGTACACTTTTGTTATATCAAAATATGTTATACTTTCAACTCATTCTGTTCTAGTTTTCAAATTTATTTCAATTTTGACACTTTATTTCCAAAATAAAAAAAAAAAAAAAATCTATAAATTTTTTCGTCTAACCTAATAACTGCTTCCAAATGTGTTGAAACTTTACATATTATCACTTCAAAAACAGACTTGTACTTTTAAGGAGGTTAAAAATGAACTTTTTTAAAAAGTGTCATAAAAGTGCCAGTTTTAGGAATGATTAATAAAGTCAAGTTTACAAAATAATTTTATAACGTTTCTAAGTTTATCATGCACCTATACGGCAGCGGACAATATATTTATGGCAAGAAATATATTTATGGCAATATATGTATATATATTTATGGCAAGAAAAACAATTATTTTAAGAAACCAAAATTATTAATCTCTTTCTAAATATTTTATATCAATATTATAACAATAATTTTGCGATGAATGTATGTAAAAAACATACGAAATGCAAATAAATAAATACAAATAAATGACAAAAATGTGAAGAAAATAAGATTCAAAACAAAACTAAAAATGGTTCTTATTCAAATAAACAATAATTTTAATTTTAAATGTTTTCATTTAAAAAAAATTGTTTGATTTTTAATTATTAAGATAAATAAATAAATATGTTTTCTTTAATACTGAAAAAAATATATAAAATGCAATAAAAGAAGAAAAAATGCTACCATAAAAAAGTTAAAGAGACTAACATTGGTTTCTTTCTAGTAATTGATTGGCAAATTCAATTGTGCTAAATACTTTTCCAAAAATATAAGATTAACTATAAATAATCGAGCATTCTGATCCATATTAAAGGCAAAAATATGAAATACAAATATATATCATAGAAAAATTGAAGTTTTCTAATTATTATAATATTCAAATCTACTATGGTATATTTAAATAATTTATATTAAATTTGCATTAAAAGAGACACCGTTATATGTGCAATAAGCATTTGTAAGCCTGAAAAGTTAAATAAAATAGAGTTATGCGATGTCTTATTAGTGAGCTATATGCTGAAGACTTTGAACAATAATTGCTTACAAGCAAGTTGTTGTATGATAAGCTGTTGATGTACATAGCAGCTTATTGACAGAGAAATATTGGAAATGGTAAATGGCTTCAATTGCTCAACGAGAATCGTCATTTAAAGTATCTGTGAATCCCAATTATGGCACCGCAATTTGGACAGGTATGAAGCGTGTCTTTGCATGTCGGTACTATCAATGGTAACCACGCACATGGAGTGCTGTAAAAAGAAAATATTTCAATTATAAATCGTACAATAAACACTCTTCAGCACTTGAATAACATAGGGGTCAACATAATGGGCTTCAAATATCGAATTAATTGTTTACTAACAATAAGCTAGCAAAAACAAGATATGAGATCTTACATTTAAAGCAATTTTTTTAATTAGTAACATACTGAGACATATGTAAAAACATTTTGCTAGAAGATTTTAAAAACTTAACTGCTTATGCTCGTTCTGCGAACAAGACGACTATTAAATATACCTATTTGTGGATATCTCAGAACTTAAAAAAAAACCCGGAAAAAGTCTAATTTTACCAATTCTTTTGTACGGGGTATGAAAAAAGGGAAAGGAAATTCCGATGTTTTTGTGAATTTTCTAGAATTTTCAATTAATATCAGTTTGTATTAAACCGATGCATCACCCAATAGTAACATGGGCAGCTAATGTTTATTGGGGATCAGAGTCATTTGAATCAGCTGCTGCCTCCATTGTAACTTCTTTCCGAAAGAAGGAGATTCGATAGTGATTGTGATATTTTGTGTAAATGTCTCGTATCGGCTGTTAAAACCTTTTGGTAGAAAGCGTCATCTTTTCCATACATCACGAAAATATTCAGTAGAAACCTCTAAAAAGGGACTAGAGGTACCTTTTACTTAACAGTCCCTTGCACTTCACAAACAGTCCTATCATTTGTTTGTGAAGTACATGATTGTGATATGTGGCCCACTGATATACAGTAAAAAAGAAAAGCATCTTATAATTTTGCTATGGGGTTCAGTATTTAATATTATTTTTTCTGTTCAATACATAAAATAGAAAGCATGTCTGTGTAAATATAATGTTGAAAGAATTGATAAATATTTCAAAAATACTAAATGGAAGCAGTATAAATGAATTGAGTTGAACAACCTCCTTTGGGTATTATCAAAATGCATAGAACTACGCCAATTGATGCAGAGAAATGCATCTTACCACAGAAAGAGGGAAACTAGGACTGTAAAAAACGAGGATTGACTCAATCAAAAAATAAATTTTGAAATTATTATTATTATTATTATTTATTTATTTATTTATTTTTTTTTTTTGAACAGAAAACAAATATTTTTACATTTTAACCAAAAAAAAAAAAAAAAAAAAAAAAAAAATACCATTCCTAAAATCAAGAATTTAAAAATATTGAGATAATTTATCATAATGTTGCATGAATTGAAAAATATTTGAAAATACTAAATGGAAAAAGTATAAATTGACTGAGTCGAACAATCTCCTTTCAGTATTATCAAAATGTATAGACCTATACCAAGTGGTATAAAGACCTATGCTATAGACTATATACCTATGCTCCAAAATACATAGACCTATACCCCTTGGTGCAGAGAAACGCTTCTTACCAGAGGAAGAGGGAAACGAGGACTGTGAAGAAAGAGCACACCCCATTATGGCGGGTTATCTCTGTGACGATGAACTGCCCGCAGTTCTTACACACCAGCGCGGCGGGCTCACGACCGAAGCTCACTCTCTCCACAACGGAAGCGTGCAATAGAAGTGGCCCTCCCGTATCGACGACCTTTTCTAGAGAACAAAGAATCATTACGTTACAATCAAAATGAACAGAAATTTACGATTAAATTATTGTACATTTAATATGAGTTATAGAAGAGACTTGAATTTACATAGTGTGTTCTAATAGTTAAATATTTTGCTTACAGATTATACTGTCATAGTATCACTTATAATGCATATAATTAAATACAAGTAATTATATGTTACACTTGTACCCTGTATTACTGGTAATACAGGGTGTTTATATAGTCTCTATATAAGATCAGGATTAAAATAAATTAAGATAACATAAGGTATAATATATATATGCGTGTGTGTATAATAATATAATAATTAGTAATGCATAATATACTAATAATTACAGTAATTAATATTAGTAATTATTAGCATAATTAGTATTAGTGTAATTACTAATTACGCTAATAATTACTAGTGCATATAATTACTATTAATGCATTCTGTTTATAAAATCTCTATACATAATCAGGATTAAGAATAAATTAAGGGTGTTTATAAAATCTCTATATATGATAAGGATTTAAAATAAATTAATATAACACAAAGTGTAAAAAAAATAATAACTGACTACAAAATAATACAGCCTATAATACAAATAATGCATATAAATACTAGTAATACACGGTGTTTGTAAAGTCCATACACATTTTTTGCTTAAACAAGTTTTATTCAGAAGTATTAGATATTTAGAAGTGCACACAATTACAAAGTTATTGATGGATAAATAATAGGATTTGTAATCATTTTTTTCATTATTAGTAATATATAAAATTATAAAGCATCATTTTTTTTGTATTTAATAATAAAATTATAAAGCACCATTTTTTGTAATTAATAATAAAATTATTACACCACTGTTTAACATATGTTTTTCGGAAAATATTTCATGTATTGTACTTTTACAATAAAAGACTATTGATGTAGCAATCAGTCCCAAAGAATCTCTGGAGTGTTTTTTGTCCTGTATATATTTATCAGAAATCTTTGTAATGTTTATGTGCAAAAACTACTTAACATTCAATGTTTTTATTATTATTTATTTTTTGTTAATAGTAAAAAGGCTGCAAATTTCATCAATTTTTTAAAATGCGTTCATTGGAAATTTTGATGGAAGTAACTATATCCGAAACTATGAAAAATTCAAAAATTTCAATATTTTGAAATTAAAAAAAAATATTTGATTGAGAAATTTATATCTTTGATTATTAATTTTTGTTAATAGAAATATATTTAATGTTGAGACCAGGACATATAGTATGTTTGATTTACTTCTTAAAAAACAAATAGGAGCTAGATTCTATTTTAAAAAAGCCTTAAATTCCTAATCTTCCCTGACTCGTGGCTGAGTGGAAACGAACAGAAGTAGAGTACAGAAATACTCCAGTCGAAATCCACTGCAAGTATTCGTTGTTGTCTCGATTTTCATAAAGAAGAAGACAATAAAACAATCGTGGTGTAAACATCTCGTATCGACTGTCAGATTTATTGGTGGGAGTTTTCCGGAATTGTTCATGTGCAATAAGTAAGTATAAAGCGGATTAGTCTCAAAGATTTTCTGTAAGGCACTATCATCCCTGCGTTGCCAATCTGTGAGCTTTTTTGACTTATTTAATGAAACAGGATTTAAAAATAATAATCTTTTACCATTTACAAGTAAATTTTATAGAAAAAAAGCGTATTTAAAGATAAAATACACTTTTTTTATAAATAAAATACACTTTGTGTATGTTTTAATACTTAATAATTTATTTAAAATACACTTAGGATAAAATACACTTTGTGTATATTTTTTTTATGTTTATAGTGTATATTTTTTAAAAAACACCATTGATTTGATAGAATAAAAGGCTCTGTAAAACACTACAAACTTTAAATCATAGAGAATACAATTTAAAATTCCATTTTCTGTGTATGTAAGTAACCAAATATATTAGTTTATTTGCTAATGACAGAACTACAAATAGATAGCGAAATATCCACAAAAATTTAAGTTTTTAATATGATAAAAGCTTTAACATAGTTTCTGTCCTTGCATTAGGCAGTTGTATAAAACAAATATTTAGTAATTATGTTGGGGTTTTTTATGTATGGAAGCTAAAATATTTTTTTTCATATTGAATATCTGAATTTATAACTATAAGTACATATGAAATTATTGTAAATGACAAACTTTATGGCACAAAATTAGTGAAATTAATATAAATTTAACATAAGTGAGTTTAAATGCTAAATGCTAACATTCATAAATAAACCAACATAATTACTAAATATTTGATTTACACAACTGTCTAATGCAAGGACAGAACTATGTTAAATCTTTTTTACATTTGTGGCACTTCATTTACATTGTTTTAATTTAGAAGTCATGAATTTGAATTGATATATAGCGTAATACCCATAAAAATTAAATTGTTTAACATGTTTCTAAATAATTAACATAAGTTAGTTTAAATGTTAAATTTGTATTAATTTCACTAATTTTGTGCAAGAAACTTTGTCATTTAAAATAATTCCATATGCACTTATAATTATAAATTCAGATATTCAATATGAAAAATATATATTTTAGCTTCCATACATAAATAAAGCAACATAATTACTAAATATTTGATTTACACAACTATCTAATGCAAGGACAGAAACTATGTTAAAGCTTTTTTTTTGCACTTGTAGCCCTTCATTTACATTGTTTTCCTTTAGAAGTCATTCAATTGAGTTGATTACTATTGTTTACACAAGCAACACAGCAAACGGCCTTGTGGAGCTCCGTTATTGATTTTTTACAATGCAGAATAGTGTAGTCTGTATCGAATTTTGATTCCAACAAAAGTCATTCCATTGAAATACCACAATAGAACGACATTTGCACGTTATAATCTTTTTTAAAAATCGAACAGAACAACAAACTTTCGTGTGAATACCTCTATCGACGACACGTTATAGCTGGTTAAAGATATAACAGTATTGACAGGACTGCGTCAGTCGTTTAGCCGCCGACATGCGCCAAAGCGTCGCCAAGCAGCGTTAACATTTCATAAAATAAAAGGTAAATAAAAGGGATTGGAGAAAATTCCTTACTTTGTGTTTCTGTATCCATTTGGTTCCTGCTTTGTCGCAAAGATATATCTTGATAACAGCGTGGAACAACCATGGTTAAAGAGCTTGGCCTTCGTTGGCCTTTTTTGGAAGAAAAAAAATAATAAAAAATGGGAAATGGGAGTCTCCCTGTTGCTATGGTAACCAAGACCCTGTGGCGGCACTTCACAAAGCAGTCTAGCTTTGTTGTTTACTTCGCCACTCAGATGGTTTACAATGCATTCATGCGTATTTAGTTCTCTAAGCTATTAGAATAGTTCCTGTACTGTAGTGAATCGAGGGTTGGAAACAATCAATCATGGTGCTGTTTAAATGAAAAGCAGTTTCGGAGAAGGAAAAATTATTTCAGAAAGCATCAGTTGAACGCCCTTATATTAAGTTTAAAAAAGGGCAAATCGGCGATGCTAATATTTATCAAAATCAAATTATGTGCTGCTAATATTTCTTCATTTACCAATTTGCTATTAAATATATAAAATAACTTATGCAAGAATAATATAAATCAGAGAAAAAGAGAAGGAAAATAAAAATACTACTACTAAATATTTCTACAATTCTAAATATTTTGTTTATGTTAGATTTTAATTATAACTGCTTTATAATACCATAATATTTAATTTAATTTATTTCCTAATTTGCTATTAAATGCATAAAATAACTTATGTAACAATAACATTAATCAGAGTAAAACAGAGAAAGATAAAAAAAAAAAAAACTTTTCCGCTTTATTTCGAAGCAAAGTATTTCTAAGATGCACAAAATTGAATTCTTAATTCTTAAGTCTTATGTCTTCTATTGTAGAATTAGATATATCTTTCTTAAATTATAAATGTATATAAATATTTCTACAATTCTAAATATTTATTTTATGTCGATTTTAATTATAACTGCTTTATAATACCATAATATTTAATTTTTAATATTTAATTTAATTTATTTCCTAATTTGCTATTAAATGTATAAAATAACTTATGCAAGAAAAACTTAAATCAGAGAAAAGAGAGAAAAAAAAAAAAAACATTTCTGCTTTTTTTTTTCAAAGCAAACCATTTCTGAGATACACAAAATTGAATTCTTAATTTTGTGTATCTTAAAAATTATTATATCTTCAATTATATAATTAGAAATTATTATAGAATTAGATATATCTTCCTTAAATTATAAATGGATTTGAATATTTAGAATTATAAAAAATGTTTATGGTTATATTGGATTTTAATTATCAAGACTTTATAATACCGTAATATTTAATTTTAATCTGAATTCAATTTTATTTCAATTTTCTATAAATGTGTAATTCAAAACAAAGTTATAAACTATGATTTTACGAGCTTCAAAAGCCTCTGTTTTTTTATATTATTTAAATAAAAATGCAAAGATTAAATCTGCTTGTATATAAATGTACCAAACTTCTTATTTCAATTTTTTTCTAAGAAAAACAGACAATTAAATTGTTATTAAAAGCTCCTAATTTTATTATTTTTAGTAGATCTTTTTGGTCTGTTCTTAATAAAATTGTTTGTTGTTATATTTAAAAATTATTTTTAATTAATTATTAATTATTTTTAATTTTTTAATTAATTTTTAATTACAAATTTAAAATTAATAAGTCCTACACACACATATTACATGTAAAAATCGTTTTTAAAAATTGTAATAAGTATAATCAATAGTTTATAATTCATCTTTCAATTCATTCAATTATATTTGATATTAATTATATTTTGGAAACTCTGATTTCTGAATAATAATTTAATTATTAATTTATTTCCTCTGCTCAGCAAAGAAATTTTATTGAGACATTTACAGATGTAGTTTTTTTTTTTTCCATGGCATTTGTTTTGCTTTATGAAACTATACGCGCTGTATTTTTCTATTTCCCAAAATACATAATGAATATATATTACAATCCATCAGTAGGATTTCTTTCAATGTTTATAGGAAGAAGGCAATTCAACAAATAAATAATTGCTGAAACAATTATATTCTCTTCATTATTAACCTTAGTCCTTGAGATATCTGAAACAAAATTGTCAAAACCTGTGTTTAAGTCGTATAGATATAAATTTTATTAAAACTGGAAAAATATTTACTACATTTAATTCCATTTTTAATAAATTCTATTCTCGAAGAATTAGAAATTTTATCTATAAATGCTTATTTTCAATTGAATTCAAATTAAAATTATTATAATCAATGATTGCGTTTTAAAAAATAATTGTTAAAAATGTTCCAATTACAAAACAGTCTACACTACAGCCGAAATTTTATATTTAAAAATGGTCCATGTATGGGCTATTACTTTACATTTTTACTGATTATAATCAAATGTTTTGAATAGAATGAAATTAAAAATGCGTTTTCTGTGATTTTATTGATTTGTTGCTTGTAAAATGATTACTAAATATTACTTCATTGATACTAATCCTTTCTCTTACAATTGTCACAATATTACAATGCAATAAAAGCATCTTTAAATAACTTTCTCCGTCTTCTTCTTCACTGGAGTAAAAGTCCCGTGGTGGGCCAAGGCCGTCTGCCTACTGGCAGACTTCGAGTCAGCCCTACGCTCAACATACTATAGTCATATTAGACTGGGAACTACAGTTTAAAGTGGACTCCGAATCACTACAAACATCCATGATACCGCCGGGACTAGAACCCGAAACTTGTGGCAGCTCTGGTCACTCGGCCATCAGGTCCCTAATAACCAACTTTAAAATATTAAAAAAGATTAAGATTTTCTTATAAGCTTACATTTATAAGTTTATTTTTAAGCTTTAAGCTTTTTTTTTTTTTTTTAAGGCTACAGATTAATCATACCAGAGTTTCGTGTTTACTGTAAGTATAGAAATACTTGTACTTAATATTCAATTTGTGACATGAGGGTGGTTATTTAAAAACGTACGGAGAGATATATAAGATTTAAAAACAGTTTTGGCGATGTAATGTACAAAAAATATTCTTTTAAATAAATAAAATAAGCAATGATGTTGAACGGACGATATAATTTTTTTTAAAATTTTTGATCATTTTTCTTCAACATGTTACCAATTAAACTAATGTTAAATATGACGTCTTTATATGTGCTAATCCTTCATCTTATAATTGTCCCATTATTTTAAGGTAATAAAAGCAACTTTTTTTAACATTATAATATGAAAATGGAAGTTATTAAGCTTATTCTTCTCCACTGGCGCAACAGTCCCATGATGAGGAAAAGCCGCCTGCCTACTGGCAGATTACGAGCCAGGAGATGTTTCTTTTTATGGGGTATGGTTGTCAGCCTTACGCTCTACAGTCATGTTAGACCAGCACCTACTGTTTAAAGTGGATTCCGAACCACTACAAACATCCCTGGCATCGCCGAAACCTCGACTCGCAGCCTGATGAGACGCCAGAGTTCTAGTCATCAGGCCCTGCTAAGCATACACTTTGCAACAACGTACAGAATCTTTTGAACACAGCTGCAGAAATACTAGCATGTAATATTCAATTTTCAGGTAGGTGCGTTTAATTAAATATAATGTGCAAATAGAGATATACTACTGTGTCCAAAAAGTAAGATCCATTTTCAATTTAAAATTCCCGGGGCTTATGGAATTTCAATTTTTTTTTTTTTTAGATTGCTGGCACTGTCCTTGACATCTGTGTGAAATTTGACGTCAAAATATTCATTAGGGTTTGAGTTACGCTTGGCTTTGTGAGACGCTAAAACGGATTCCGGCGATTTTTGAAATGTCTGAATTAATTGAGTAAGGAACTTGCATTAAATTTTTTTTGCGGGTACGTATAGAATGTTGCAGAAGGCATTCGCATGCATTGATGATTGAAAGTAAAAGTTGGCATTGAATCCGGAAGGGACTACTTTGAAGGCGATGAAATAAATTTGAAATAATAAATAAAGAGTTTTTGAAAAAAAAAAAATGGTCTTACATTTTGGTCACAGTAGTATAACATTCCAATGTTAGTGTTAACTTCCCAATGTGCGAAAACACTATTAAATAAATAAAGTAAACAATGAGCATATAAACGATAACAGAATATTTTTTATTAAAATTTTTCATAACAACAGACAATATTTCAACTTCTTTTTTATTATCCTGCAAAGCAGCAAAGATGTATTATATTTAATCTAGCCAGTTCTTTAAGATGTGGTGCAGGAACTTAAAGATGGCCGTTTTCTTGGCTTCAGCCGAAACCTTGGTGCCAGCTGGTGGCAGAAGAGCCACGCAGTTGGCTTCGTTGCCCTCCACCCCACTGCAAACGACATCGGGAAGTTGAGCAGCGACCAATCCGATCATGTCCAGGACAGGGTCAACGGCCTCCTTTCCACAGGTATCAGTAGCCATTTTCAAGAATGTGTTGTAAACTTTTCTGTAACCACTGTTAAAAAGAAATATCACTGATATGATACAATGCACAGATAGGAAGCTTATTCAATTCCTACTATTAGCTCACACTCTCCCTATATATATCTTGTTCAAATTTTCAATCGTTCATAAAATACTTTTTATTCATCCACTCGAGTTCAAATACATTTTTTTTTTGGAAACTTTTAGTGGATGACACTTGATGTTAATGAAGTTTTTCTAATATTAATTTATTCATTAAATTTAATTAATTAATTTTAGTTTTTTTAGATTTAAGTTGCATATATCTACCAATAGATGGCACAGTAGTAGGAAAAAGTAGGAATTGACTTAAAATTTTTTTTTTATGTTACTTATTCAATTCCTACTATTAGATCACACTCTCTCTATATATATCTTGTTCAAATATTCAATCATTAATAAAATACTTTTATTCATCTACTGAAGTTCAAATACATTTTTTTTAACTTGTAGTGGATGACACTTGATGTTAATACAGTTTTTCAAATATTAATTCATTCATTAAATTTAATTAATTAATTTTAGTTTTTTTCTTAGATTTAAGTTGCTTGTATCTACCAATAGATGGCGCCAGATGTAAGAGAAAAATTTCAACTTTATTTGTAACGGAAGGGGCAATAGCAATATAGGGTTAGAATAAACTTGGTAAAGGATATACTGAATTTTAATTTTAATTTTAAAATTTATTGCACTAATGTGAAAGCTGTCAAGGTAAAAACAATATTGTTTAACATTGTTTGTGATTTAGCACAAATTTAAGAATATTGCTTTATAAAATGGACTTGTTGTATAAGAAATATTAGATTTTTTTCTACTTAATCGAGTGGGAATGACTGATGGATAAAGCATTACGTTTTCTAACTAGACTTGGCTTGAACCCCATAATTGATGTTTAATCTACTACAAGGATTTGAGGAACGTATGTTGGAAAGTCGTGGGTAACGCTGAATCTGTCATTTATATAACTTTCTAATGTCGAATGACCTCAGGTCAAATTGTTCTGGCATTTGAAAACAACTGAAATGGAATCTTTTTATGTCAAATTTCACTTTCAAACTTTCTAAAGGCAAGCAAAAAGGGTTCTGGTTCGAATCCGGTAACTGTATCCGTTGTATTCACTCCTTTTAGAAAGAGAAGGCACGTTGACATATATAAGAATCTCGCATCGATAGTCATACTAACTAGTAGTTGTTTCAAGAGTCTTGTTCTTTCAAACACTCGTAGATTCCAAGTTATACGAGCATTTAAAATATATGAAATGTTGTCATGAATTTTGAATTTCGTAATATGATTAAGTGTTTTAACCAGAAAAACAGGTTATTTATTTTCGTAAAATATTGACAGCATTTTCATATTAATGCACAAGAAAAATAAAACAACCCCTCTGAAGGACACCTAAATTCAGTGAAGTGATGGTTGAAACACAAATATTTATTTTCATTCTAATTCTTGCTTTATATATAGTATAAAAGCAATTAAATTTATAAATAATGGGCAAAAGCAATTAAATGCATATTTATTTTTCTCATTTATATTCTTTGACAGCATTAATTATTTTTTATATCCCATGATAATTAAAGAAAATAATTTATTTGCATACAATTAGCAAAAGTGATATAGGAAATTGCTTTTTTTATTTAATTTACGGTGATTTGATTTTATTATTCTTAAATATATTATATTGATAGAAATCTAATGAATTATAATTATTTTAGGTCTATTATTTTCTATAATTTCATGTTTCACTTATCTAATTTCTATTGTTTATAATAACATTATAATGGTTGTAGAGTAGCTTGTTCTACCATTCCATTGCGTTACCAACGCTAATTACACCCTGGCGCCATCTATTGACAGTTTTATACTAAATTGGTTTTGTATAAAAACAGGATATAAATATAGTATAGTCGGATTATCCGACTTAATACAGACCAACTTCATCTCAGGCAAGCAACAATAAGCGATAATTCAAATTTAAATAAATTGTCACTAAATAAATAAATAAAATATAAATTTGCAAATAATTTATTAATTTTATGAATTACGTGCACTTGCTACCTTTCTTGGTGTACAATGATTTCATAAAATTTCGTACATTTATGGTAAATTAGACAGTTTGGACCAAGCTGAGTCTAACAATATTCGAACACGAAAAGGAAAGCAAGTAGAAGACAAGAATGAGATAAAGACCACAGGGTCGTCCATGGTAGTGACATACTACTGTGTCCAAAAAATAAAACCATTTTCAATTTAAAATTGCTGGGTCATATGGAATTTCAATTTTTTTCTTCTTTAGGTGGCTGGCACTGTCCTTGACATCTGTGTGAAATTTGCCGTCAAAATATTCATTAATGTTTGAGTTACGCTTGGCTTTGTGAGACGCTGAAACTGATACCGGCGTGTTTTTGAAATGTCTGAACTAATTGAGCAAAGAACTTGCATTAAATTTTTTTTGCGGAAACGTATAAAATGTTGCAGAAGGCATTCGGTGAGCATGCTCTGGTCGACCATTAACCTCAACCGACGAAGCTCACATCCATTTGGGGCTTGCAAACCGTCGATTTACAATTAGAGTTCTTGCTGATGATGTTGGAATTTCAAAGGATCGGTCCATTCAATTTTGGCCCTCAAACGCGTCAAATACCGATTGGTACCGAAAATACTGAATGCACCAGCTCACTACATTGATTCTTAGTGACTTTTTCGTCAATAATGAAACCCATATTGTTCCACAACCACCGATTCACACCGTGAGACTTCTGGCTATTTCCTAAGCTTGAAGATCACTCCGGGAGCACCGTTTTTGAGTCGATTGAAGAGATTCAACGTGAATCGCCGCGCACTTTAAAGGCTTTCCCTGCCGGTGACTTTTAGCATGCATTGAGGATTGGGGAAAAAGTTGGCATAAGTGCGTTGTGACCGGAGGGAATTACTGTGAAGGTAATCAAATAAATTTGGAAGAATAAATAAAGAGTTATTTAAAAAAAATAATAATAATTGGTCTTACTTTTTGGGCACATATTTTACACATATACGTAAAGGAGATGTACCGTATTACATATATGTGTATATTTTACACATATACGTAAAGGAGATGTGCCCCTGAAGGGACATAAAAATTCGTAATAAACTTATTCATTTGAAAACGTTCATGAAATTTTATGATTTGCAGTACGATAAACGTTTACTTGCTGCAATGTTATGTCATTGTTTAAGTTTCATCACAACTATAGTTTCTTAGTATTAAATGTGTTTAATAACTTTTTAATCGAACTTAGACCTTCGAAATGAGTCATTTTATACCCCCCTTTCCAAATGAACATGCGCTGCTTAATATTTAGTGGCAGATGAAAGAAAAGTCGTAAAAATTTCCTGATCAAAATGTAAAAAAGACGCCCATAAGTTTAATTTTCGTCCAGTATCTGTGCTAAAGAAGAAACTTGGTTAGGCTTGGCTTGGACAATCGGTACTTTAAATTTACTATTATAATTATGCTATTTATGTATAAAAACTTTCCGAATTAAAATAAAATGGATAAATAAAAACAATATGTAACAATGTTAAATACAATTTCATACTTACCAACAAACGTATGTGATGATTTCGTTGTGTTTTGTTTTATTCAGATATTCGACTAGTGACAAGGCATATTCAATTTGAGTTTTGGTTTCATCTGATATAGATACTGTGTTGAGGCATTCAGCATTCGCCAAGTATTCTGTAATATAAATCATGTTATGCGATGTGAAAAGCAAAGTTTAAAATCGTATTCCTTTTTATGTTTCAACCCGTATCTAAAAAATAACCGAAAGATTTAAGAATTATATTTATTGGCGACAATTTTTTATAAAACATATTATCAACAAATAACAGTATAAATGTATCGCATTCAACAATTCTGATATTGACATTGACGCATATATGCAACATATTTTGATTTCACACGATTGCAGTTACAGTTATAAGCACACATATTTAGTCTTATGCGTTTTTATCCAGCTATAATATGCTCGATGCACGTACTGATTTTTGCAACTCTGATTCAGTATTGTACAGCTGTATATTTCAATTTCTTACATTTTTTCCCTAAATAAATTACATTTAACTTATTTAAAAACAAGTCGAAAATTCACAGGAATTCTTAAAAAACTAAGTGAAACTTTCTGTGCTGTCTTAAGTGGTCCAGTAATAAGATTTAAAAAAAAAATGCTTCATTTCATTTTAAAAAATTCCAAGTTGATTACTTCTCTGCAAATACATAAGTTAAAATTTATTTAATACGACCTTTGTTGATTAACCGTAAAATATGGCTAACCTTTTAAATGCTTCCACGGATGGTTGTTTTAATGCAGCTAGCAATACAGAGACAGTTAATCTTCATGCCATAAGCAAAGGATTCACAACTATTACTCATTTAGCCCTACCCAGGGCCACGTGTATCTTGAAGATATGCTACGGACACGAGTAAAACTACCCCCTTCTACGGATGGCGAGATAATAGATTCAATTGAAACTGATAATATTTTTAAAAATAGCAAATAAATGAAACTGTTTTTCAATTCCTTCTATTAACTCACACTCTCCCTATATATATCTTTTTCAAATTTTCAATCCTTAATAAAATACTTTTTATTCATCCACTCAAGTTTTTTTGAGCTTGTAGTGGATGACACCCGATGTTAATACAGTTTTTTCAAATATTAATTCAGTAATTAAATTTAATTAATTAATTTTAGTATTTTTAGATTTAAGCTGCATATATCTACCAATAGATGGCGCCAGGTAAACTTAAATAAATGAACGAAAATTATTTATAAAGGGACTTTTCTGCAATAGAGTGAAAAAAAGTAAGAATTGACTTTAATTTTTTTTTTTTTTTTTTTTTTTTTTTATATTACTTGTTTATTTAAGATCATATAATTATTGGGATCATGTTTCGTTTTGAGCAGTCGGTATTTTGGAAGATTTTTTTTTTTTTTTTTTTTAAATTGGGTGTCTAATTAGTTCGGCGCGTGTTCTAATATTGAAAAAGTGAAAAGCTTTGATTGCTTTATGTAAATGTTAATTGAGAGAACATACTTTTGCGTGTATTAGATCCTGATGTACAGAAATCGTTGACAAATTCTGAAGCTCCTTCAACCACTAAACCGAGGATTTCCTTCTGCAATGGCGTTACGCAGTTGTCTCGGAACTTAAGAGCACAGTTCATGCCTTTGTTCAGAGTGCTATAATGAACAAAATTCACACATAAATCTAGCGCACAATCAATTTTTTAAGCAGTTAAAAATAATTTAATGCTACCATTAGTAAGCATCAAATTTATTAGATTGTTAATAATAAAATATGTAATTGTGTAAATAATAAATTATGCTTTAGTAAAATGTTATTTACTGTTACATATATTTGGCAAATATTTAAAAAGTTACTCAAAAGCAATAAGTTTAAATTTGCAAGTATGCAAACTCGAAACTTAAAATGCATAGATGTGCCCATTTTTAAAATTTCAAAAATGAGTTAAATAATTATATTTACAAAAGAAAAAATAAATTTTAGGGAAAAAACATCAATAAAAGGATAAAATAAACGTATTGAAAGGAAAAGATAAAAAAAAAATATTAAAAATTCAAAAATTATATAAGCCAGAAATTTTGAGAACCGTGATTGCCATTCATTAACGAACGAGAATCATATAAAAATAATTCTATATTAGAGTACAGCTAATCTGCTCTTATTAATTCTATATTTGATATTATTGTAAGACGTTAGGCTACATGTTTTACTTATGTATACCACGACTACCCCACAGATGATCAATAAAGGGAGAACATTGCTTTCTAGAAATACATTGAGTTAATTCAAAATTAATCTCCTTTTTCTTTTTAAATATTTTTAGATTTCCTTGATATGATCATACTAAAATAAGAGTTTCTTATAAAACAGAGTATATAAAGAACCTATTATACATACAGAAATACTGTTATTATGAGGAAGAATGTTATTACACTTTGAATTTGATAAATATTTGAATATTTCTTTCTGGTACTTACTCGCATACTTCACCAACTTGTTGCTCTGAGACAGGCAAAGACCTTTTGGGAAGCGTGTGGACATAGTTAATGACAATATCTAAACATTGCATCAATTCACTCGTATGGCACTGAGGTTCAGCAACCACCAAAGTTGCAAGAACTACAAGAAAAAATAGACATTATACGACATCATATCACTAAAATTCTACTTTTAGTTGTACTTTAATTCTTCTTTAGTTATTATAATTTTAATTCTACGTTTAGTCATATCACTAAAATTCTACTTACTAGATTCTACTTTAGTTCTTTAAGTTGTTTAAAAGTACTTTAAAGACTGAGCCTACAAGGAAATGAACCTAAGTAATTACTTTTAATTACTAATTAATAATTATTCTTTTATTTAATAATTTTGAATTAAACATAAACCAAAAATATTTAATTGGTTTGTTTTATTAATGCAATTAAAAATGAGGCTTTAAGAATCAATTATAAATATTTGAAAATCATATGAAAATATATCAGAAAATAATGCCAATAAAAGAATAATGGCGATTATGGTATATGTGGATATAATATCATTAGAAAAATTAAGCGAGGGATTCAGGCAATCTTTTAAATATATGGAAAATATGGAAAAACTGCTTTTTCGATGATTAAAATACTTTTAAAAGAATTTTCTTTGTTTTTCTTAATGTACATGAAAATATTTCTTCACATTCAAATGCAACGTGATATCCTATTTAAAATTTAAAAAATAAAATAACTCTTTTTAAAATTTAAAAAATTAAAATAAAGTTTTACAAATTTAAACTTTTAAGTTTTAATTTGTAAAACTTTATTTTAATTTTTTAAATTTTAAAAAAAGAGTACTAAAATAACTCTCTAGAATTATTAATCTATGTACCAAGATTAAAATATGAATGAATCAAAAACAAAGAAATATCTAAAGCTTCCTTTTAACTTTTTCTGAAATTTTTTTCACTAATTATTAACAAAATTGTAAAAAGTCATATAATTACAGTATTTTAAAGGTATAAAAGATTTCAGTAAAAGTTTAAACAACTATATTTTATGAAAGATGTTTAGTATTCAAATAAAGATGTCGGAATCAAATCTTAACTGGTAAGCTATTAACATCATTTCAATTAACTAAAATCCTAAAAATAATTTTTTTTTCATAATGGTGAAGTATGGGATAATTACTTACAATTCAAGCAAAAATAATTTTAAATTAAATTATATATTTATTTTTAAAATATAATACTAAAGTTAAAAAAATTAATGTGATATTTATAGCACAGATAACAAATATTTTTTATATACATTCATGAAATGTTTTCATTTAGAATAGCGAAATTCAAACTTTTACTTTATGATAAAAGTACATTTTGATATCATTAAAATGCAAAGAATTCATTTTTATAAAATACAACTTTTGTTAAATAATAATAGTTCAATACAAAATAAAAACTTTTCCATATTCTTCTGAAATCCATATATTCCTCACAGTTACACATAATAAACTCAAATAATTGCATACGTATAAACAATCAATTACTGCAACAAAATAACATAGGTACTTATACATATTTTTAATTTTATACCATGCTAACATATTATAAATTTTATAAATCTCATAATTTATATCATTAAATGAAATTGAATTTAGTTTTTAAATGTTAATTTCTTGCTGTTAAAATTAAATTTAAATCCATATTAAAAAGTGAAATATAAGTCCTCATTGAAAAATTTAAATGCTATTAATTTGAAGAAGAGCTAGCATGATGGCTATAAACACATTTCTTAAGTATGATTGCAAAGCATGATGGCTATTAACACGTATCTTACGTATGATTACGAAGTATGATGTACCAAATTGTCCTCATACCTATAGTTAATCCAAGACTGAGAAGACACTTCATCTTTGGTGGAGGGTTTAGTACAAAGTTGGGATGGTTTTGGAACCCTGACTGCTTTAATACCAAGTCAGCCACTGGATCTTATATAAGGATGTCGGTGATTTTTAAGAAAACAGAAGGAAAAAAAAGATGGCATACTCTTCCTTTCCCCAAATCATCCAACCATGGAATAATTGAAACCTACATCACAGACCTGCGCATTAGTGACCACAAGGATTGTGATATCTTTTTGTTTCAAAGATGGATCTTGTTTGGATAGTCATCTGTGTCACCATGCCCTTGGATTTAGTTTCTGGTCTCCAAGATTTTGCAATGTCATTTATTAGGACATTAACCCTGTGATATAACCTAAATTATTCATGCTGGACTTAGACTGAAGTGCCAATCAGTATCATCAATATTTAAGGAATTGTACTGTGTTAAAATTTTGAAACAAAATAAAGTTAAATAGAAGAAAACTAAATTTCAAAAAATATGAGTATCATCGATATTTAAAAAATTGTACGGTGTTAAAATTTTGAAATTAAACAAAGATAAATAGAAGAAGCCTAAATTTAGAAATAAAAATATTTAATTATTTATTTCCATAATTTGTATCACATCAATTTAATGGTTTTAAAATTTAAGGAGGCGCAATTTTTCCGATCTAACTTCAAGCTCTTAAATGAAATGAATAAAAGTATGCGTTTTAAATATATTCAGTTGCACAATTAATTTTTTGATTTTCAGCTCCAGGAATTAAATTATAGAATTATTTTATTAATTATAACACATATATTATACTGAATTAAATTATAGAATTTTAATAAAAATTTAAAAGCACACATTAAACATTATTGTATTTTTGAAATTTATGAAAATAACATAGTTTATTTATAACGGATATTTTTATTTTAAGTTTCTTAATAAATAACAAAATTTAAAAAAAAAAAAAAAATTCACAAATTTTAAATATTATAAAAGCAGAATAATTTTTTTTAAATTAAAATTTTTACTAAACACGACAAATTAATAAAAATGCTAAAATTGTTGTTAATAATAAAATAATTACATTTTCTTATCATTCAAGAAAATGTAATTTATATTCTATCAAAAGAATTAAAATGGGAAATTTAAAAATAGCAAATATTTAAAATAAAAATTATTAATAAGATAGAAAAACAGACTAATTTGTTTCCTTTCAGTTAAATTTAATTCAAGTTTAATGAAAAATTTATTCAGTTAATCTTTAAATTATCACAAAAGAAATAAAAAAAACATATTTAAACATTTTTTTAGTATATTTTTATCTTAAAAGGTATTTTTTTAAAATTTTAATCAGATTTTTCAATGGAACAAATTATAAAACTTAAGGTTTTGATTTCATTTTTACAAAATTTGACCATTTTATTAATTTTTTAAATAATTGTATAACTACTTAATTTTTATATGATTTTATATTTTTGTAATACTATTTATAAAAAATATAATATTTTATTACATTTTTTAATAATTTAATTTTGATAATTATAGCTTCAATTATGTTTATAATTTTTTAAAAATATTTTATAATATATATTATATTATTGAAATTAAATTACTCTGAAAATGCAAAAAAAGCAAAAGAGGAAAACACGTACAAGGAAATATAATTTACAGAATTTCCTCTTTATTAAAATAACAAGCCATTATATTAGACTAAATGATTCATATTTTTAAATGTTTATAATTTTTATGAATAATAATTGTCAGTTTTCAAGAATGCCCCTTTCTTCAAAATTTCTCTTAATATAAATAAAAAATAATAATATTTTCACTCAAAGTATGCAATTCTAGGGATTTCAAAAAAAAAAAAAAAAAAAATTTTTTTGACATTCAACCTTAACTGATATTATCATTTAAAGCACCTTATTTCCTTATTGTTGACGATCTTTCATATCCATTACTTAATAAATAGTTGGTGATTATCCTTTTTTGAAATCCATTGTTTTCGAACAATTGATTCTGTGTATTCAAATATTTTTTTAGTTTACCAAGATAATTTGCAATTCATTGCGCAGTTAATTTTGCTATCTTCTTTACTGAATATAGTTAATAGGAAAGAAATATTATTGTTGATAAATATATTGAAAATCTTTTAATAATGAACAGTGCTGACATCTGGTGAGGAAATAAAATTTCACAGCAAAAATTATTTCAATACTATTTATTCTGTGTAAGTTCAATATCATATCTACCTATTTATGCGCACAAACACACAAATATAAATATGCATATATAGATTCAAAATTATTATTATTATTAATCAAATTATTATTATATTAAAATTATTTTCTGACTTGTTATTGTATAGGCTTCATGATTGATTTCACATCCAGGTTTTGTGACATTTCTATCGTCGTTGCTTAACTCGTAATGCTGAATGCTGTATATCCAGATTAAATACCTTTTCACAGTAAATATCGATTAAGCTTAATTCTTGATATTTATATCCCATATTCAATTTTCTTTTTATTTCTTGTTTTAAAAAAAATATTAACTTTATCAAAATGTTTTTTAACCTGCTGAAATTGTTGTTTTTTTTTTCTGTTTCTAAAGTTACAGATTTATGTATACCGATCGTCCTTAATTAGCATTTCTACATTTTGGTAATATAAATGTAAACAAATAATATACATATATGTATATGTCTATGCTGATAGCAAAATATTAACTACTTAATTGCTTAAATGCATTTCGTATATTTAAAAAAGACATAAGGATTGTCCAAAAATTTGTATTCTATGGGGTAGAATTTTAATACTAAATGAGGAAAAAATGAAAACACTTTCACTGATTATGTGTCAAACTGAATTTCATAACGAGTTTGTTTTTTTTAAATTATTCTTAAACCATTTATCACTTCATATTTACGCTGTAATTTTTCCATTGTTGTTTTGAAAGCAAAAATGCCTCTGAGAACATTTATAAAAATCCCAAAATATAACAGGATTGATTAAATAACACTTTTCACAATACGATTTTTTTATTTTAAAGCATTAAATGTTATAGTCTCAGTTATTTGAGTATCATTGAGTTAAATGCTATAGTTCTCGATTATTTATTTTGTATGCCGTAAGAAAAATTATATCAAGGTTACCAGAGAGATATGAATTTATATTTTGACGCTTTTATAAATTAATGATACGAAATTGTAAGTATGTATAAGTTAAATGGGTAACAGTTTATAATAGCTGCTAGCGATAATCAGTCCCACAATAGAAATGATTCTATAATTCCATCAACGATAGGCTGATACTAATAATGTACCAGAGATAGCCAAATGTCAGGCCATGAAGGTAAATAATAATGTTTTGGCTTTATTTTTAAGGATACCTCACCAAAATCTAAGCGTCACATTTGAGAAAAGCACCTGGAAAACTTTGATCAAACTTAAGTCTGACAGTCCTTGCTAGATACTTATATAAGTTGTCACAATTGCTATCTCCTTAAATCAAACAGTCTGACAGTTCTTGCTAGATACTTATATAAGTTGTCACAATTGCTATCTCCTTAAATCAAACAGTCTGACAGTTCTTGCTAGATACTTATATAAGTTGTCACAATTGCTATCTCCTTAAAATCAAACAGTCTGACAGTTCTTGCTAGATACTTATATAAGTTGTCACAATTGCTATCTCCTAAAATCAAACAGTCTGACAGTCCTTGCTAGATACTTATATAAGTTGTCACAATTGCTATCTCCTTAAATCAAACAGTCTGACAGTTCTTGCTAGATACTTATATAAGTTGTCACAATTGCTATCTCCTTAAATCAAACAGTCTGACAGTTCTTGCTAGATACTTATATAAGTTGTCACAATTGCTATCTCCTAAAATCAAACAGTCTGACAGTTCTTGCTAGATACTTATATAAGTTGTCACAATTGCTATCTCCTAAAATCAAACAGTCTGACAGTTCTTGCTAGATACTTATATAAGTTGTCACAATTGCTATCTCCTTAAATCAAACAGTCTGACAGTTCTTGCTAGATACTTATATAAGTTGTCACAATTGCTATCTCCTAAAATCAAACAGTCTGACAGTTCTTGCTAGATACTTATATAAGTTGTCACAATTGCTATCTCCTAAAAATCAAACAGTCTGACAGTTCTTGCTAGATACTTATATAAGTTGTCACAATTGCTATCTCCTAAAATCAAACAGTCTGACAGTTCTTGCTAGATACTTATATAAGTTGTCACAATTGCTATCTCCTAAAAAATCAAACAGTCTGACAGTTCTTGCTAGATACTTATATAAGTTGTCACAATTGTTATCTACCTCCTAAAATCAAACAGTCTGACAGTTCTTGCTAGATACTTATATAAGTTGTCACAATTGCTATCTCCTAAAATCAAACAGTCTGACAGTTCTTGCTAGATACTTATATAAGTTGTCACAATTGCTATCTCCTAAAAATCAAACAGTCTGACAGTTCTTGCTAGATACTTATATAAGTTGTCACAATTGCTATCTCCTAAAATCAAACAGTCTGACAGTTCTTGCTAGATACTTATATAAGTTGTCACAATTGCTATCTCCTAAAATCAAACAGTCTGACAGTTCTTGCTAGATACTTATATAAGTTGTCACAATTGCTACCTCCTAAAATCAAACAGTCTGACAGTTCTTGCTAGATACTTATATAAGTTGTCACAATTGCTATCTCCTAAAATCAAAGAATCATTTCTGAAACAGTTGACTGCAACGGACGCCGCAAGAGGATGCGTATCTAAATTCTCGTATAAGCTGATTGAGAATGTTTATGATGTGCCACGAATTGAACATTCTTTCTAATACATGCAAAAAATAGCGTCACCCTTTCTTATAAAAATGAATTCTAATGATGATATTTCATTGTCTAAGAATTTTTAAAAAGGTTTAGTAAAAATTTTTTTGTTGACATTAATCTGCAAAATTTCTGTTATAGCTAGTGTAATACTCAAAACAGCATCATGTCACCATGTAATTAGTTAAACATGAAAATTACAGTCCTTAAAGATTTCTTAACTGTGAAACTTTCATAACCTGGTACTTGATATGACTTTCAACGAAGCACTGTGATGGGTAATATTGTAGAGAGCATGGCATGCAACTTATCATCAATTTTTTGTTTTGGAAAAATTTATTAAGCAGAGCGTTTTATCTGGAGAGGTCCTGTATTTAAAATTAAAGAAAGCCGAACTAGGTTTTCCTTGCGTTACTCTGGGAATGGAAATATTAATCCATAACGATTAAGTCCCTTTGTTAGACTCAAGGATCTGGGGAAAAGTGAAAACCCCCCTCCCCACAAATGTCATAATCGTTGTGTTTATTTTAAATTGCAATAGAACCAAGTAAAAACTATGTCTAATTTGCAAAAAGAAAAAAAACATGGAAATTTTGAAGAACTGGATATTAAATAGTAATTTATTGAATTAACCTAATTTTAATAGCAGGCATAATTTACAGTAAATAATTACATTTTACATATAAGTTCATTGTTTGAATAAAAAAAGAAGAATATTTAGATATTATGTGCATTATATATATATATTTAATGCACAGAATATCTAAATAAATATATATATATATATGCAAAACTATTAAATATAAGATTTTTAATAATAAATGTGTTAACCTCTAGTTGTAATGCACTGGCGCTCATTGAATTTCCAATTAAGTTATTAGACACTTGAATTCGAAACAAAAGTAAGCCTTTCTCCATTTAAATTAACGATCCCTGATGAGAAATTGCATCCTACACATTTATAATCCTCTAAGTTAATTGGAATTAACTTCGGAATTAAATTGTAATTAAAGCTCGGAGTGCGAGTTGACTACTCCAATCTCTGCAAACATTGATACTTAATCTTACCAACACATCTGTTTCGGTGTGTTCGAATATATAATCATCTATTAGGATGAATTCATTATCATTATCCCCATCACATATGGATGAAGTATATCTTCTTCATAAGTCATATCAATCGCATGCCCTCCATGGACCTGGATCAGTTTTATGGAGCCCAAAGAGATTCTAACTGAAACAATTTGAACAGATTTCAAATTGTTTGAGTTAGGATTCTCTGGAATCTTTTATTGGAATTGTTCAACAATCCAAAGAGAATTACACTTTCCTTTAGTTATAAAGGGACAATGTAATATTCGAAATTATATTTCAACAATGTAATATTAAAAATTATATTTCAACAAGGTAATATTAGAAATTATATTTCAACAATGTAATATTAAAAAGTATATTTCAACAAGGTAATATTAGAAATTATATTTCAACAATGTAATATTAAAAAAATTATATTTCAACAAGGTAATATTAGAAATTATATTTCAACAATGTAATATATGGAATTATTTGATGCCTTGTTCTATTTCCAGATCAGTATATGACCTGGAATAAAATGTATCAGGTCAAAAAGAACTTCCATACTTGTGGCAGTCATTATAGATATAGAAGTCTTTTACCGTCCTGGTAACCTGTTCTCTTAGTGGATATTTATCTGTTGCCATTTAAAAGGGGCACACAAAGTAAGTCAGGACCTTGATTGCTAAGACATCTTTGTACAGTACAGCAGATATTATGTAGCAAAAATGTTCTGAAATTAGCTGAAACACAATGATTTTTCTTTCCGTTTGGACTAAAAAAAGGTAGCAAATGATCTCCAGAAGGAATTTTAATGATTGGCAGATATGGTATGGGTCTCTTTGAAACTGAATTTTCGTATTGGAATTATTGCAGTATCTAAAAGCGCCAACACGTGAAAACATATATCCATCCAACTGATCGTTCACTATCTTAACAATTTGTCTAAACTACTTCTCCTAGAAATTGCCACCAATATTTTCATTAAAGTACTTGTAGACTAATATGCATTGTAAAATACACATAAATTAAAATAGATCACCATTTTCTACATGACACACACCTTAAAAAATTGCACTGGGTATAATTATTTTCAAAGAAAACTATAAAAAGCCCTGCTATGATATCAAACCATGTTTATCTATCTTTATTTTCATTCTTTAAAAGGTCAGCGTCATAAAACAAGTCATATCTTAACCTTTGGGGTTAGAATATATTAATTATAGCTAACTAAAATCTTTTGTTGTTTTATTTACCTTGAACATTAGATGTAATGTCTTTTGGTGAACCCGATATTTGATTGTAATGGGATACTTTGAAATGAATGTGTGTTGTAATTGTCAACTCAGTAAACCACAATTTTGAAACTTAACAAAACAATTTTATTTCTAACAAAAAAAAACTCAAAAGCTTACAGAAATTTATTGCATGTCTTGAAGATAAATATTAGCAAAGGACTGTGCTATGTGGGAGTTCTTGATGGTACCCTTGGGTTTGGCTCCAGCAGGTGGAAGAACGGCCGCGCACTGTTTGCCTTCAGGTTCAAAACCTGAGCACAGGACTCCTGGAAGACTGGACACGACCATCTCGACCACATTGCTGAAAGAGTCCATAGCTTCCTTTCCACATTTTTCGGTGCCAGTCGCCTTGAATTTAGCATCCAACCATTTGTAGCCACTATAATAAAATTTTCAAAATAATTATAAAAGATGAAATATATTACCATATGTAATGAATTTTTTCATTTCTTCTTTTAACGTCTCATGATTATATAATACTAAGTAATGTTGAAGCATGCTTTCACAATTTTAAAAACATGTTTCAACATTATTTATTATTATATAATCATAATGATAATGCATTTAAATTATTGTTGTTTGCCGTATCCCTCATGGAAAGAGAAAGAGGGATGCAGCTTCTGCTCTGATGGAGCACCCGTAGGTAGAAGTCTGACTTCTGCTCCGTAACGCTCTTACAGTCATAGGAGACCGGAACCTACGGCTTAAAGTGGATTCCGAATAACAACAAACATCCATGGCACCGCCGGGACTCGAACCCGAAACCTGTGGCACTGAGCACCAGACACTCGGCCATTCAGGCCCCCATTTAAATTATTGATTTTTGCGATATTATTTCTAAAGTATATGTAAATCATCATACTATTAAATTCCTATTTATATTTACTAATTAGTTTAATATTGAAATTAGAGACTTTATTTAGAGATAAGTATAACTTCAGTTACCTAAGTATAGCTTCCAAGCACTTTTTTTAGTTAACTCAAATACCAATTTTGGTTATATTGTTCTATTTTGTGCCATAATGCTTTCACGAAAACATTACTGTAAATTTCGTTAATGTAACGCTATTATTTATTCATTTTTACGCCATTATTGTAATTTCTGACCAGTCGGTAATCTATCTAGATGTATTTAGGTTAAAAAAGACATGCGTTGCGTTTTACCACAGCTTTAAGCTATGTTTGTCACGCACACAATTTTTAAAAAGCCATGAGTCCCGTAACAAAACATTCATATGTTCACACTTAATAGTAAATCTCTAATTCAATTACATAAATAATTAATGTAAAGCATTCATTAGTTATATTTTACAGAGAACAGAAATATGCTAGGAATATAAAAAAAGTACTATTTTCGTGATGGTTCACAACAACAGTGTCTCCAACTACATGCAATTTTTTTCTTTTTCAGAAATTTATTTTTTAAAAATGTATGCACATTTAGGTACATGAACTGAATGAAAATAAAGATGTCGTCTTAGAATAGAACCGAGGTCGTTTTAAATGTCACATGTTGAATTCCTTTTGTTGAATGTTTTTTTGTTTTGTTGTCACGTGTTGAATTACTTGTAATATTTTTGGATTACCACTACATGTTTATTCAAAGTTTTTAGTTGTTTGATTTATATGATCCCTCATACTGCAGTTTAGATTTATATGATTCATCATACTGCAAAATGAAATATATATTAATTGTCATTTTTTTAAAAAAAAAGAGTTTTAGCAACTACTTTCGTAATCATTTTATTTTATTGTTTAATTATTTTCTTATATTTTATCTTATTGTATTATTATAATTTATTTTTTATTTTATTATTTATTTATTATTTTCGTTATTTAGTTATCTAAATATAATCAACATGATTATAAGTTTGATAATTATTAATTTGTAGTCCTTTTTTATTTATAAATGATTTTTATTAAAAAATTTAATTATTTTTGTTTCTAAATTAGGCTGAAAAAAGCTGTAACTTTATTCTAATATTTTGATGGGGCTTAAAAATGAGAACTAGAACTATTTGAGTATGATCTACAATATTTAAAGAATGAAGTAGTGTACATCTACTTTTAACTTTTCACAAAAGTATTTAGTAACTACTCTTCAAATACTAGAAAAATTATTCTAGATTAAATTATAAGGCATGCATGAGAATTTCTATAAAATACAAGTTAGAAACATACACGCATGAAAGATGAAACTTTGTATTATTATTTGACGTTTAAATTATTTATTACTATTAAATTATATTTAAGCCATAAAAAATCGTTGTTTATTAGGGAAAAATGCCAAATTAAATTTAATCACAAACTGTGATATATATAAATAATTTTCAACATATTTTAAACAATTTTCAAACATGCGATTTATCTGCCATGATTTCTTAAAAAGAAAGTAACTGAGCACTGTCTAATTACAAACATTTCTGGTGAAAAAAAAAAAATAAGACAATTTTTAAAACATACTCTGTGTAAAATAAAATTAAATAATGTTTACTTGCTTTTAGTCATTGCAATGTACAATGCATTAGTCTTTTTTTAACTTTTAAAAATTTCAATTGATTTTTTTTTCTTATGCATTGAAATGCAATTGCTGGTATTAACATTTCTTTTTTCTCTCAAATTATATAAGAATGAAATCAAATGCAATACATTACCAGCAAGTGATTGGTAATCTGTCTGATGGGGGTTTTTCAGACAAATCTTCCAAAGCGGCTTCTACGTAACTGTAGTAACCCTTGGCTTCGTCGGTTTTTGAGGTATCATCTATGCACTGGGCATGTTTTAAATAGTCTGTAAAAGTTAAAACAAATTTCAGATTTCATTATATTTTAATGGAATTTGCAATCTAATGACATAAACTTGTCGCCAATTTAGATCGTTTAGTTTTATTTTAGCATCTTCGAAAATGTGGAAAATAAAACATTGTTAAAAGTTTATGAAAGAACTTTAATGTTATTAAAAGATTTATTGATTATGAGGAAAATAGTATGTTGAAAAATCTATTTTTTTTTTTTTGATATTTTAATGTTTGTTTAATTATGGCTGCAATTATACACTAATAATTATGGTTCATTATGCAATAATAATTACAGATGCGATCACTACATAACATTATTCTACATTTTCTGTATAAAAATCGTGGTGAGGGCTAATCATGTTTAAAGAACAACATTTAATTATTTACAGAATTGCGCGTTTTGTTATTCAACCAGGCGGTAAGAGCATTGGAATTTGAATTAATACAGCTTTTTTTTTCGATTTCCGATAAATAAGCCAAATCAAAAGTTTTTCGCCGCCATGCGCAGGGATAGGGGTACGTTAAATCTGAAGCATAAAACTTCCACTATTTGTTTTGAACAGACTGGGCGAAGAAGTGAATTTTTTTCATATTATTATTTTTTCTTTTCGAGTGTATTTTGTCGAGAAATGGACCACCACTGGATCATCAAAATGGTATAGTGGTACAATGGTATAATGGTACAAGGTGTCGGGTTCATACTCATCAACATTTTTATTCATACTTTGAAAAAGAACATCTGTGAATGATATTAGTTGCATTTATTATTGATATATAATAAATGTATCTAATAGCAATTAATCAAAACTTATGGTTTTTAAGTATTTTGAGTCAAATAAAACCAATTTAAACACCGAAAACTTTACATATAAAATGCATTAAACGATATATATAATTAAATATAATTTAATCAATTTTAAAAAACTGAATAATTTACATGATTGAAACAATAAGTTAACGTGTTATTAACAATTTTTTTTCAGTTTCGAGTCAAATGCAAAAATAAATTTATGTTAGTTAACGAATTATCATTAAACTTTGACATGAAATATTTTTTTTTATATCATGCACTGTAAAAATACTCTGCATTATATATATTTTTAAATCCTGCACTCACCGGTTCTCAACTTAGATCCTTCTTTACAGAAGTCATTGTAAGTAATCTGGGCTCCTTCAGCTAAGAATCCCATAGTTTGCAGTTGCAGAGGGGTCATGCATTTGTTTTGGAATTCTTCGGCGCACTTGTAAGCTTCATCCATATTGCTGAAAATATACAGTATAAAATTCTAGATTAGAAAATTTTTAAAATAATATATTTTTTGCTATATAGGTGCATTTTAAAAGTAAACTTATGAATATATGCAGAAAAAAAAAAATGTTTGCGGTTTTACGAGGTTAAATAAAATTGGTGGACACATTTTTTCCTGTTATTTTGTTTGGATTATTATCTTGTAATATAAAGAGAAAATTTTTTGCTCAATTTATAAAGGAAATTTTGTATTTTTAAACTTTTCACTTAATGGATAAAACTTTTTTGTCAAATGATTAAATATATTTTAATTTTTTTGTATAATATTAATATTAATATTCATGCTATTATAAAATTTCTGAGTAAAATATTAATATGTATTAAGTTTGATCAATAATGTTTAGCACGTTATTTTATATTTCAGTTGTTTTAATAATACCTTGCATGCTACTTATTTGTTTGAATATTGATTGATTTGTTCCTTAATATTAATAACTGTTAGAAATATTATAATTATTATTTTGTTTTGGTATTAATAGTTATTAAAGATTTTATAAATTTTAATTTATGCTAATATTAATAGCTGTCATAAATTTTATACTTAATTTGTGCTAATATTAATAGCTGCCAAAAGTTTTATGAATTTAATTTGTGCTAACATTAATATTTGTTATAAATTTTAATTTGTGCTAATATTAATAACTGCCATAAATTTTAGAAAAGAATATAACTTTTAAATGTTGTGTAAAAAGGACATTGGTAAGATAAGAACAAAAAAATGTAAGTTATCTTTTGAACAATAGTAAACAATTGCAATTTTTTTCTTAAATGGAACTTTTAAATTGCTTCAGAATGCAATATCCAGTTGTGAGAAAGACTTGTTTAGGTTAAGAAAATTTCTTTGTAAATTCACAATTCACAATACACTAACTATCAATATTTCGTAAAATAAAAAAAAAAGTAATTTAAGAACCTACTTAGACACAATTGAAAAAAAATTGAAAAATAAATTTTTACCTGCAGAGTTTCTTCACTTGGTCCTCGGTTGTCGGGAAGCTTTGTCCCATTTCCTTGCGGAAAGCAGACAGTGGATTGCCGCATTTCGCTAGTCGGTCAAAGTGGCAGTTTTCGATAGCTGCCCCAAGAGCTCTAGATGCTAAAATATACGAAAGTGGTTTGTAAAATAAACAAGTAATATAAAAAAAATTAATCAATTCATACTTTAATTTCACTATATTGCAGTATTATTTTTCACTGTATCGCAGCACTAATTGAAGTACTATTTTCACTATATTGTAGTACTATTTTTCACTATATTGCATTACTATTTTCACTATATTGCAGTACTAATTGCAGCACTATTTTTCAATACATTGCAGTACTATTGCAGTACTAATTGAAGTACTATTTTCACTATATTGTAGTACTATTTTTCACTATATTGTAGTACTATTTTTCACTATATTGCAGTACTATTTTCATTATATTGCAGTACTAATTGCAGCACTATTTTTCAATATATTGCAGTACTATTTTGCACTATATTGCAGTACTGTTGCAGTACTAATTGAAGTACTATTTTTCACTATATTGTAGTACTATTTTTCACTATATTGCAGTACTATTTTTTCACTATATTGCGGTACTAATTGCAGCACTATTTTTCAATATATTGCAGTACAATTGCAGTACTAATTGCAGTACTATTTTTGCACTATATTGCAGTACTGTTGCAGTACTAATTGAAGTACTATTTTTCACTATATTGTAGTACTATTTTTCACTATATTGTAGTACTATTTTCACTATATTCCAGTACTATTTTTCACTATATTGCAGTACTAATTGAGCACTATTTTTTTCAATATATTGCAGTACTATTGCAGTACCAATTGCAGTACTATTTTCACTATATTGCTGTTTTACGAGGTTAAACAAAACTGGTAGACACTGGTTTTTTCCTATTGTTTTTTTTCGATTATTATCTTATAATATAAAAGAAAATTATTACTTCATTTATAAATGAAATTTTTTTTTTTGTTTTAATCATTATTTTTTAAACTTTTAACTTAATTGTTAAAAAATATTTTGTGTAAATAATTAAACATTTTTTATAAAATTTATTTCGTATAATACTAATATTTATATACATGCTATTATAAAATTTCTAAGTAAAATTTTAATATGCATTAATTTGGATAAATTTTGTTTAGCACGTTGATTTTTGTTTTGATTTGTTGTAATAATGATATACACGCTACTTATTTCTTTGAATATTGAATGATTTGTCCTTTATAAATAATTTTCATTCATTTTTTAAGTTAGAAAAAATTCTCTCTCTCTCTCATACACATTTTACATCTCTCTCACTAATTTATTCACGTGTTTCATTTTCCATTTTGTTTCCCTCCTTGACTCAGACTAGAACCCAGAATGTAAAAAAAGAATCTGAAAAAGAAATTTTTTTTTCAGCGATCTACACGCTTCGTCACTGACGGTATTTATTCCTAAATTTATATCCTGCTAAATATCTTATATAAGAGAAAAAAATTTCTCCCATATAAAACTAAAATTAATTCATTAAATTTAATTAACAAATTAATATTTGAAAAAAAACTGTATTAGCATCAAGTGTCATCCACTACAAGTTTAAAAATGTATTTGAACTTGAGTGGATGAATAAAAAGTATTTTATGAAGGATGGAAAATTTGAACAAGATGTATAAATATATATATAGGGAGAGTGTGAACTAATAGTAGAATTGGAAAATAGCGAACTAATCACATTAGTAACATAAAAAATATACTAAAATTGAAAACTAAAATAAGGAAGAGTAAAATAACAAATAATAGGAATATAGTAAAATAATAAATAATAGGAATATAGTAAAATAATAAATAATAGAAATATAGTAAAATAAATATTAGTAATGTAGTAATATAATAAATATTAATGAAGAAGTAGAAAAGAATCATATAAAAATTGTATATTGTAAATAAAAATTGTACATTGTATAATTGTAATTGTGTGTAATTGTATATTGTATAATAAAAATTGTATATATATATTTTTAAAAATTGATAATTATATAATTATAGAATTGAATATAATTATAGAATTTCATTTGCTGATATTTAAGCCCATTTGTTGTATAGTTTTGTTTCTGTGTCCAAAAGTTTAATTGATGTATTAAGAATTTAATAAATAAAATTTAATCAAATTTAACAAATATTAAAAGAATTGATATTTTCTTAATAATTTAGGAATACACATATATTTTTATACATGTTTGTATTTTGGATATTTTGTGTTAATTTTTAAAAATGCCAGAATTTTAATTGTTTAAATAACGTTCATATTTAATCATAAAGTCAAAAGCCAAATTATGACATGCTTATTAATCAGCATATTAAGACATTTTAATTATTGCTTTTAAATCAAAATGTATTGCTAAATCCATTCGAGCTAATTTAATAAGGTAAATTAAGATCAATTAGTACGAATCCTAAATTGCTATTGTTATTGTTATTTATTTATTGCTTAATCTTTAAAGTTAAAATATTTTAAGTTTTTTTAAATATCAAGTTAATTAATTGCAAAATAAGTACAAAAATTCACATTATTTGCTTTATTGCGAAAAATAATTTCAAATATTCCTAAAGAAATCCATAAAAAAAAATATTTTTATTAATATCACTTGAAATTCTATAAAAAAATAAATACAAGCTGATCAAAAATTAATTAAAGTTTGTAAAATTAAATAAATAAATAAATAAAAAATAGGAATTAAATTATTTTAAAATCTAAGGTAGCATTAATAATTTAGAATAAATGTTTTAAAATTTGACAAATTAATAGTATTTCTAAATTTTTGTAAACAATAGTCGTTGAATATAACTTTATATATATTGATTATTGAAATTTATTTAAAATGAACTAACATTACCTAAAGAAATTATATTTTTATCTATCGAAATTATTGTTAAATTTTAGTTCCAATTCAATATAAATATTTTAATTTGTTTTATAATATTTAAAAATGTTATAATATATAAAACATAGATATACTAAATATTTCTACATTAAAAATTTTAAAATACTGATTATTTTTGTGGAAATTATTTAACATAAATGCATATCAATAAAATTCAACTAAAAGTGTTTGTTTCAAAAAACTTAAAATTATTTTATAAGGAATTCGGCTTTATTTTAGCATTGAAATATTTATAAAAAATTATTAAATTATTTGTTATTTATTTAATAAATATGAATAGCTAAAATATTTCTTTTAATTTATAATAAATAAAGTAATTAATCATAATTTTATGAATAAAAATTAAAATGCAACATACAAACACATTAAAATTAATTTTGATAAAAATCAAGAATTTATTTCCATTTAAACATTATTGTTATTTAAATCCATTTCAAATGTCCTACGATTATCTCGTATGTCTATCTCAAAAACAATCCTATAAAGCAAAATTACGGCTAAATTTTCATAAAATTGACACGATAATTATATTCAATTGTGTTTTATGTCCAGTCTAAAATCAGATAACATAGATTGTTTATGAAAAAACTTACCTAGAGCAAGAAACACTAACTGTGCTATTACAACCTTCATATTCGGTTCTAGTTCACAAATCTCCTTATGCTAACCTTGCTCAGCGAGGTAACATTTATATAACTTACAAGTGATGTACTCAGAAGAGAAGTGAAGTAAAATAAAACAAAAAGTCTTCGTTTTGTTACTACATACAGGAAAATACTAGGGATTTTTCATTGATGTTTGATTTCTAGTCGGAGGGAAAACACCCTCGGGCTAAGAAGTCCATCACCTTTTTTTTTCTTTCTTTTTTTTTCCCCTACTTTCTCACGTGGTTATCTTTGTTCTTGTTATCTTCTGCAAGTATGTCCAGCTTGAATCATTGCAACGTTTTGTTCTTCCATTAGCGTTTTCACGGTCATATCCACCGTTGCACTTTCCTTAGACAGGACGTTTTTCACCGAATCGGACGTCACATGACGTCAGTTAATGAAAGCACCATAGTGTTAAGTCGTAATTAAATTCATTTGTAGACATTTTTTTCTTTCTAGCTCTTATTGTTGTTCTGGAAAGTTTGAATTATTTATGGAAGGGGAAAACATTTCGTTATTAATTTTATCCCTATTTAAACACGTTCGGGGTTTCTTTGCAAATCAAACAGGCGGGATTTCTTGAATCGTTAAGTAATCTTAACTTGTGATACGCAGTAAATAAAATTTGATATGCTGTCAACACAACCTTAGTTGGATAAATACGTTTTTCTTTTTTTTCAAACCGCAACTTTTATAAAAATAAAAAAAAAAAAATATTTTTTTTAATGCTTTACGTTGCAGAAAAAGAATATATAATTTGTTCTAGTAACTCTAGTTACCTTCTAATGGGTTTTCACATTAATTTATCTATTCAAATCAGCTAATTGTTAAATCATTAGTTGTTTGTCTTTTTTAAGCTTTGTAAATTAAAACAATCCACATATGATTATTTCTTATAAATAATGATGATTTGTGCTATTGCACTAAAATTTCCATTATCGGAAATAGGTAATTTTTTTAAGCATTTTAATAGAAGATGTTTCAAACATTTACGAAATATCTTTATCTTCATTAATAAAAATATATGTGCAAATAATTTTATATTCTAAAAACTCTATGTAAACAGATTTTTCAAAGTATGATAGAATAATTCATGTAATTCTAAAAATTGAAATAAATACAAATAGGAGGTTACAATAATATTATAATTATTATTTACATTACTCTATTTTTATCGTTCATTTTCATCAGGGATCTCCAAATTACAGACCGCTGGTTAAATCCAGCCCACCACAGTTTAACTGTTTATTTTGATGATAATGTCAAATTTACAATGTAAATACATCCTACAAAATAACAATCGGAGGTTTTTATGTAACAAATTATAAAAACAATAACTAACATACATAATTAAATTGAACATTTTAACTTCAATTTGTCCTAAAACTTTCAATAAGGGGCATACATTGGTAATTTATCTAAATTGAACATTATAATTATGATTCATGAGATTTAAGTAGCTGTTGCTTTCCACTGACAATTATTTACACTTGTGGATCTAATTTACTAATAGAAATTATCATAAACAACTTCATCAGATAACTTGGATTTGTAAATATTTCTTATATATTTATTTTTTTCGAGAATGTGTTTTTCACATAGATTAGTAGTTTCGAAAGCGAAAAATGGGTATGGTATGAAAAATATATATGGTATGGTATAAAATATTTGGTATAAATATAGGGTATAAAATATTTGATATAAATATATGGTATAAAATATTTAATATGATCTAGCTCAGTCTTGACCCTTGGGATTTAGTGTAGTAATCAGTTTGTCCTAAAAAGTCTGGGGGCACATGCTTTTTACAGCATAGTAATTATTTTCGAGATTTCATAAAAGTTTGTTAAAAATAATAGTCATCATAATAATTCTGCCTTAAATAATTTCAAAAGTATTCTTAAATAGCATTGATTTAAAAATATATAAACTGAGCATAAAATTCATTTAAAAATATTGGCTGAAATTTTTAATATTGTATTTAATAAATTTTCTCATCATAATTTAATTTAAAGTTCTCATGCATTCGTTATCTGTACGATCTTTAAACTTGATGCAATCTGTAGATCCGATTTCACAAGGAAAATATCAACTTTTCAATAACTATATGTTATCAATTGTGTAAACAAAACGTTCTTACAAGATAGTCTGATTAGCTGTCATAGGTCATTCGAAACAATACGCTCTGTATTTCGTAAGCAATGATTTATTAAGCTGGTACTGATTGTTTTTAAACGTAATGAGAAATTGGAAATAAAACGAAAGCATTCAAATAAAATATACAAAAGTTATTTTTTTCTATAACTTCTGAATAAGTGTGTAATGTAAGAAGTAATGTTTAAAGTAAAGGAAAATTAATTTCTTACATTATTCAATTGATTCAAGTTTTTTTTAACAAATATAACTACTTATAACTATATTAATGGTTATATAACAATAAAAGCTTGATTGTTAAATTTTTTTAAGTGATTAACTTAAATATAAAATTATTAATACTATTTTAAATGTAAATTAATAATTAGTATTAAAAATTAAGTAACATTATTGCTTAATTGTTTTTGTTTTACTTTATTTATCCATTTTATGAAAAATAAAATCAGTAATTTTTTTAATCAATAATATTAATTAATATTAAATTAATTAATTAAATAAAAATTAATTAGTATTATTGATTAAAAAATTGCTGATTTTTGTTTTGTATAAAATTAATAAATAAGGTAAACAAAAACATTGAGAGATAAAAATATTTGTATTCAGTTAAAATGTTGCATTAAAATGCTATTCCAAAATTATCTTCAAGATTTATTTTCCATCTATTAATAAATAATGTATTAACAAATATTTTTATCACAAAAACTGATTATACAATCTATTTATTTATCTTTACATATCTTAAGGAAAATTTGAGCTGTTTACAGATTACTGCGATACATTCAGTGCGTAGATTCAAATGAGTGATTCATTCAATCTGATCTTTTAAGGGATCTTAAAAAATCTTATCAAGAAGAGGAAACTTAGAGAATAATGTTTTTATGCTTAATAAACATTTTACAGTAGTATCCAGCCTTTTAGCATAAAAATCAGTAAAATAGTACGATATAATAATCTCAAATAAAATACGAAATAATAATTAAAAACTTTTTATACGTCTTAAGAATTATGAGGTTTTATAATACTGATATTTTAATTAACATCTGTCTAATTAAAAATTATATTGATTAGCAACTGGGAATATCATTTCATATTTTTCTTTAGATACGCATTTTCTGTAAAAATAATCTTATTAATATTAATTCATATGAATTCCCAAGCAATTAAAAATGAGCGTTGTTTAAAATATATGTAATTTGTTTTAAAATATATCTAAACGTCAATACTTGGCCGGATTTTTGCCATTTTAATTTGCTCTGAAAAAAATTTTAAATTTTTTATAATAATAATATGTTAAAATGATGTTAAAGTTATGCACATAAATATTTAAACATTCTGAAAATAAGTTTTGAGTTGTTTGAAAATCTGTTGGTTAGTTTTGTGTGGTTTATTTAATAATACTTCTTTTTCAATATAATAGATGCACTGATTGAATATTATTTCATTCAGTTTTCCAAAATTTTTTTTATACTATTTACGTGCATTTTCACCGTACTCAAAAATTTAAGCTACAATTTTAGTTATTGTTTAACTTAGATTAGATATTATTATCAATATTTTGGTTTAGATAAAATATTGAGAATTTTTTTTTTTTCGTATTCGAGCGCAAAATTTAATTTATAGAACAATATCATTTTAAAAAATAATAAAATCAACGTTTTTACAGACATGCGCAAAAATATTTTGAATATTTATTTAATAATTCTTTGAACATTCCGAAAATTATTTTGATCAATTTCATCAGTAGTTATTTATCCGTTATTTCTTTAGTAAAAATTCGTCTCATCTGTAGTTATTTATCCGTCTCTTTAATAAAAATGCTTGTCATCAGTTGTTATTTATCTGACTTTAGTACAAATTCATCCACTAATAGTTATTTATCCGTTATGTTTTTAGTAAAAATTCGTGCCGTCTCTTTAATAAAAATTCATGTCATCAGTAATTATTTATCCGTTATGTGCTAAGTAAAAATTCGTTTCATCAGTAATTAATTATTCGTCTTTTAATAAAAATTCGTCTCACCAGTATTTATTTATCCTCCTCTTTAATAAATATTCGAGCTATCCATAGTTATTAATCTGTTATTTCTTTAGTAAAAAATTAGCCTCATCAGTAATTATTTATCCTCTTCTTAATAAAAAAAATTCGTCTCCTCGTTATTTATCAGTTTCTTTAATAAAAATTCACTCCAATATATATTTTTTAAAAATTATAAGAAAAATTTACTCCTGCTGAACTGCATTTAATTTATGTATTTAAATTTGAAGGTTTAACCAACAACATTAAGTGATATTGAATAGTTCATTCCTCGATATTTTATTTCTTTATATCTCACCAATCTTTGAAACAGTTTTCAGAAACTATATTCATCCCAAATGCTCTATATCATTATTTTATAGTTGCCTCATGTAATTTACCAATTTTTCTTACAAGTGAAGTACTTAAGACAAGGACTTATTTTTAATTTTTCTTGGAAATTCCAAGACATGAACACAGTTGTCAGAACATAGTTTGAGCCATGTAAGGATCAAAATGTAGGATGAATCAGCTATTGTCTTTTGGTGGATTATATAGAAAACCTTGGTCAGATAGGATATTTGAAGGACAAAAATTGAGAATGGTACGATTCAATTTATAAGTGATTAATATGGATGAACAATCATCGATTACGTATGCCTCATTAGGAATTTTTAACCAAAACATATTAAAGAAGGGGTTTATATATTATAGGAAAAAATGTTATTTATATTAACTGTCACCCATTTTTTCCTCTTTTATGAATTAATGATTTTTCTCCAATATGCTAGATTAAAAGGCAAAAGTTCCTAACCTATAGTTTTTGTGTGGTTTCTACTCTTTGTGAAAGTGCAGAACTGCAGGATACATTTTTTTTTTATCTCACTTCTGTAATTAAAAGAAAAATACTTTTTTTAACATTTTCAACATTTTTGAGGCATATTAGTACAAAATTATGGAATTTTTGCTGTTTAAAAACAGCAAAAATTCAAATTCTTTGTAAAATAAATTAAAAACTTCAATATGAATGCTATTCCACGAGAAATTTTCAGCAAATAAATAAGCATTAAAATAAAATAAATACAAATTAAAAATTTATTAAGGTAATTTTTTCATTAGAAATTGTTTGTTTTGAGATTGAAATTGTTTTACTCAAAAATAAGCCAGCCAGACAATAATAAAAGAAGTGTTATCTTTTCAGAGCAGGACCTGTCAAGAAATAATTCATAATTTGTTGAAATAATATCAAAATTTTACATTTTGAAATGTGATGTGACTAAATCAAAATCAGATTAAATAAAAGTAATTAAGGATGTGAGAAAAATGATTAATTAACGACTCAATTAGATATTCAAATCGACCTTCAATTCAATTCAATGTCTTCAATTCGACCTAGAGCGATTGACGTGGCCTGCTTTCAACTTGTCACGGGCCATGACTGCTCACAGAGTCCTCAGTATAGACTAGGACTGACTGCTACAGTTAACTGCTACCTTTGCTACCATGACGTGCCCATGACTGGAGAGCACCTCATCATATGCCCTACTGTTTTTATCTGTATCCCTTTCTGTGTTACTGTCGATGCTTTTAGTGATTTTTTTGTTGTTCTTTACTGTATTGAGTTCCTTGTCGACTAACGATCAAGAGGTCGGAGATGGGCATACGATAAAAAGAAAGATCTACCAAAAGTATAACATTAAAACTGAGAAATAATGATGTTTAAAATATTATTGGCATTTCAGGAGTATAAGGTAGGACAAATACAACAATTAAATGAACAATTAAATATTGCTAGTTTTATATAAACATAAGCTTATTTTGTGTATTGTCATTCTATTTTAGTATGTTTGGCCTACTTTTAACATTGTTCATTATTTTGAGAAAAACATGATTACCACACTCTATCAGTATACATTAATATGCTATTTAATCAGATTGAGATTTAATCAGCATATATAGTTCTTTATCTAATCTCTCCTCCAGTGTGAGGATGGCCTCTTCTTACATTGATAATGATAAATGCTATTATCGTGGAGAATACAATATGTTTATATAAATCAATGTTTTAAGCTTATTTTCTATCATGCTTACAATAGGTTTAAGTACTTTTATGCTAATAACGAATTAAAAATTTAGTTTCTGTGTCCTTAGAAATATATTTATTTTCAGGAATAAAGTTTGATTATATTTTGCATAACTGTAGCTTGTTCACATTAACTATAAGTTATTATTTGAAACGTAATCAAAACTAACAAATGTTTTAAAAAATTTTTTGTATTATTTTTTACTATTATAATATAAATTTAAGTTATTATCAATGCAAAAATGTATCAAAGTTTATTCATTTTAAACTTTATAAAATATAACAATTATTTCGATAATTAACATGTGCTGTAAATAAAACATATAAATCAGCAATTGTTATCAGATGCATAGCAAGAAATAATATGGTTAAAACTATAATATATTTTTAAAAAATAAAACGCACATTAATGATTTCTAGTTTATAAGATATACGAATACGAATGAAAAAGATTAATATACTGGATTCAATTAAAGTATAAGATTCAATTAAAAATATTTATGTATTTCATGGATATTTTCGGTTTATATATTTTAAAATAAATGAAACTCTAATCAATTTTAATTTAGACTTTATTATTTATTTTTGAACAATAGTCATTTTTTGGCAATCTCTCTAGGGTGTTAAATTAAAAAAAATGCATGTATTATTTTAAAATAAGTAATATATTGCACTAAATAAATGATCATTTTATGAAAGAATTAATAAAGTTAATTACAATATTTTGTAATTATATCAAAATAAATTTTTTTTGTAATAAAAAGATTTAAATTATTATGGAAAACAATCGTATTGTTATTAATAGTTTCCTAATGTATGGGAAAGTAAATTAGAAATTGTTTTTTATTGCAAGCACAAAGAAATTTCCTATTGCTAATCACACGTCAATAAATTTGCATGAAATTTTAACCACACCTTGACCAGCAAAAAAAAAAAAAAAAAAAAAAAGGATTTTGAAAATTAAAAAGCTTTCCCCATAGAGACGAAGTCCAATAATATCAAAATCACTTAGTCATTCCTCAGACATGATTTAGCAATTCATTCTGAATTGGACAAGAAAGTTTCGACCTTGAAAAAACTTGAACCGTCCAGAAACCTGTTTACAAGCCACGAGACTTATGATGTGCCCGGGTGAAGGAAGCAGGAAAGTTTATAAAATTGTGAAAAGTTTGTAGTTTGGAACGAAAGGAAAAAAACTTATTGTGGTTTTAAGGAGGAAAATGCACGATGTCCATTTTATTCTCTGTATAAATACAATATGAATAATCACTGCATCTGAAGAAAATAGCATTAATAAGCCGTTTCTTCCTCATATACGGCCTTCAAAAGAAATTTTCGAGAAACTGAGAAATCCTAATTCTTTTGACCTTTTGACATGACATTAGTTCGACAGGAAGGTGATTTCGTGGTTTATAAAAGAAGAAAAAAAAATAAGGTTTTTAGATATCACTGAACTTATCTGTTTCGTCAACAAGACACGTGGTGACATCGAACGATATAGAGTGATTTTTGGATATATTTCCTTGATGATTATATTGCTTAAATTCAAAATTTAAATACCTTATGAATAAATATCTGATGTGATTTCGTAAGTGCATAGCTTGATTATTTAGCAATAAATCGAAATAATCGAAATAAATATTTAGCAATAAATCATATATTGCTGATTTTTTTTATGTCCTAATGAATCCAAATATTTAATGTGATTTTTAATGACGGTGATTAATAAAAAGTAAAAAAAAAAAAAAATAAATAAAAAATAAAATCGAAATTATTTTTATGGGAATAAAGTCTTGTTTCAATATATTAATTAAACATTGTTAATTTCAAAAATGATTGTAAGATGGCAGCACAATAATTTTCAAGTTTAATTTTATTTATATCTATCTTCTGTAATTACTTATGACTGTCTGTTTACTAATCACATACAATATTAAAAAACACTGTTTGTATTTACTTAAGATTATTATAAGAATTATTATAAGTACCAAACCACAATAACTGCTGCGAAATTTTTATTAGATAATTTAATTAATCGAAAATTAATATTTCGTAGTTTTTATAAATTTTATTCTTCGACATTATCTCAGTTTACGCGATACATAACGAGAATAAAATGTGAGAATTATTTTTAAAAATTCTCAAATACGATATAAAATTAAGAATTTTTATTTCTATACGAATTATTTACAATATAAAAGTAAAAATCACTATTTCTATGCAAATTCTCGATTACGATATGAAATTGAGAATTTTTATTTCTATACAAATTCTCAAATACGATATGAAATTAAAAATTATTATTTCTATTCAAATTCTCAAATATGATAGGCGATTGAGAAAATTAATGTTTTTTTTATTAAGAATAGCATTCAATATGCCATATTTGAAATACAATATTAAATTTAAAATACCTTGAAATATCAAAACATCTTAATGTTCAACATATATAATTAAGTTAAAAACATTACATTTTTGAAAATTTAATTGCTTAAAATAGGTTTGCATTAAATACATAATATATTACACACACACATACACACATATATATTTAAATACACTCTTGAAAAAAATTTATGTGTGTATATCTGTATATAAATAATTATCTATACGAGATAATTTCAATTTTACACAAAAATAAAAACATTAATTTTGTGTGCAATGCTTTAGTATGCATAGAAATATCTATACATAGAATTAAAATTTCCATAACTTTTCTATCAAAACTAAACATAAATTTTAATTTTGAATAAATATATATAGGTTGATTATGAAATTCAAATATAGGATAAATATATTTATATATTTTCAATTAAGTCCAAGATAAAATAAATAAACAGCATTTGTTTGAAATTATTTTTAAATAATTTTGTTTTTAATAAAATTTACACGAGATATTATTTTTAATAGAGAATTAAAATAATTCAGGTATATTATTGAGAAGAAGTTATTAATCATTTGAATTACATGATTTGTATCATTTATTGATTGTATTTAAGTTTTCCTTTTAAATTTCATTAGGTTCTAAGGTCATTAAAAACAATAATAAAATCCATTAAGCCATGTTTAAAGCCCATTATCATAAATTACAATCTAAATGCATAATTAAATTTTATTATTTGCCAAATATAAATAAATTTATTTTACCTGTATGTTAATAATTAAATTTGTTTCTTGGTATAATGGCCTTATAGGACGGAAGTATGATTCAAACTTTTTTTGTTTCAGGTACAGAAGATTCAGGAATTAGTGTATGAATCATACTTGTTCATCATGAAATTGATTAAATATTCGTTGTAAATACTTTAAAATGCCCTATGAAGATGCTATCGATCAGAAAAGATTTTAATCTACTAGGAAGTATTATAAAACCTTTTTCTAACAATTGAATTATTAAAAAAAGTTTTCCTTTCGGCTATCTTAAAGTATGAAAATATCCTGATGCAAATAACTACCGATTATTTGTTAGAGAGTGCAATTTGAAAAAGTTAATCTATTTTTCAGGGAAAATTTCTTCTTAATTTCTTTTCCTTTTACAGTTTTAGAAGTACGATTTCTAATAATTTCCTTTTTTTTACTCTAAATGGCACATAAATGTCTCAATATTACGGTAAAATTATCATAACTCAAATTATATGAGTCACTCAGCATTTATTGAGATCTGGATCTTTTAAGCAAATAAAATCGTTATTAATTAGTAAATAAATGAATAAAAATTTGCAACTGCAGCTACTCCTTGTTTAAGACATTTATTAAAATAATTTTGCTAATTATAAATACTGATGTAATTTTTTTTTTATATATTCTGTTATTTTTTATACCACTTGGTAGACAACAATATGTAGACCAAGTCCAAACTCCCATGTGGTCTCATGGAAGGAGGAAAACGGGGGCAACTTCTGCTATGATGCAGCATTCGCAGGTAGAAATCTGACTTGGCTCCGTGACGCTCACTTTTTACGAGGTAGTGTTGTCAACCCTTACGAGTTACAGTCATATTAAACAGGGCTTAGTGCTAAAATTACTACAAATATATTACATATAGAAACATACAAACTACAAACATGCTTACAGTACAATACAAACATCATTGGCTCCACCAGGTCTCGGACCCGAAATCTGTGGCACCAAGCACCAGAGCGCTACTCACTAGGCCATCAAACCCATTTTAATATTCATGTATCGTTATGTTCCACTTATGCAAATCATTCACAGGTTTCCAGTTTATTTTCCGAGAAACTTTCAGGCATAAGTATTTCACATTTATTATCATATGAGGAAAAACCCAGAAAATTCCCACCTGTTAAGAGCGTCTGCAAGATACTTGCCCACATTGTAATAAGCCCTATTGATTTTTTAGTATAAAAAAAAATCCAGTGACTTTAACCCAAGTTACTTGTCAATTCCAATCTTAGGTCTCTTAATCGCTACCTGCAAGTACCATCACTCAGTCAAAGACCTTTAGGTTTAAATTCCAATAAAATAATTTAGCAATGATTTTTTATTATGTTAATTAAAATAATTTACTAGTTATACATGAGAAAATTTCGATGCCTTAAAAAGGACCTTGCATTAATAAATCTTTGTTTCAATCTTTCATTTTAAAACTTAAAAATATAGTACATGAATTTGTTCACTTTTAATTTCATGAAGGTTTTGATAAAATTAAAACCATTTATAATTATTTTAGCCTAGATAAATTTTTACATTATTATTTAATCACCTATAAATTCCCTCAAATTGTTTATAAACAAGTTTGATAATTTTTACTTCAAAATAGCAAGAAAAAAATAAAGCAAAACAAATGATTCTATGCTGTTTCAGGTTTCAGTGCCATGATATCTTTTAATATTGTACATTGTGTTGTTTCTGTATTCCATATTTCTTTGCTTAATAAAGCGATCAATACATTTATACTTAACAATTATCTCTTTTTTTAAAACAATATCAAAGAAACATTATTATAAATTATGGTATAAAAGTGATAAGCAAAATAAAAAGAATAAAGTTGGCAACTTGTTTAATTGGATCAGATTACATCTCCTTTGAAATTGTATTTATAATATTGTGATTTTTATTTTCTGAGATATAATATATTTGGATAACTTTTTTTTTTTTGCTCTAACTTTTTTCTGAAAAATATTTAAGAATTTGATATTTAACGTCATATCAGATAAACGACTGACATTTCACATGGCAAATATAAATTTTGTGCCATAAATCAGAGAGTTATGTGACAGTGTTTTATATAAAAAAATATTTTCTTATATTTCCGTTTTATTAATAAATAAGAAAAATCTCAACAAGATAAATTTTATTAAAAAAACACCAAGAATATAACCAAGGAAAATTTGTATCATTCTGTAAAAGTATTTATAAATAATGCAATATGACTATAAAACTAACTGTATTAAATTGAAAATCATGATAGATTTCCTTCTTATTACAGATTGATAGATTTCCTTTTATTACTGGGCATACAATCAATATCTTTATTCAATGTGAAATATTATTCAAATATTAACATTTGTACTTTGGCTTTTATCGATTAATTGCAGCATTTTTGCAATACACATTATTTTTAAAATGCCAATAGAATCGCATAATCAAATGTCAAATAAAATTTTAATAATTTTTAAAAGGTGATTTAATTTTATTTCTATTCTATGAAGTTTAGTTTTCTAACTTGTTTGATTAATTAGAAAATAATTTTATAATAGAATAAAGATAAAAACCGATGTTATAGCGATAACATTTGATTATTAATATTCAATTTTAAGTATATGGATTTAATATTTCACTTCAAATATCATATTTAATTAAACTAAATTTAAAATACTTCAGAATAATTTAATTATTTATATTTTATATGTTGTTTCTTTGTTTAAGTACATATTAGTCTCATATTTATATCTAATTCATTAACATTATTTTATTTATGATTTTTTTCTTTCCTATTAACTAGTTTCTTAATGTTTTAATAGCGTTTGCATTTATTATTTTTCATATTTTAAATTAATTTTAGTTTTAAATTTCAGCATCAGAACGTCTTGATTAAATTGAATATAATCACATGTATTTCTCTACTAATACCCAAATGCATTTAAAATTTATATTATTAATCTTAAATGTAATTAAAGTAAAATCATAAGCATCTAATAACTTAAATGTTCAAATAGTTCTGTGAAATTTTGTAGTAAAAAGTTTTCCTTTTTTCTCATCTAATCTTATTACCTTATCCTTACAAATTAATGACAATTTATCCTCATAAATGTTTTTTTTTATAAAAAGAATTAAAATAAATTTCAATTATGTTAAGCATATTTCAAGTAAATTTGTCCTCAATGTGATTCAAACTATTCAGTTGAATAATTCGAAATTATTCTATTTAGTACTTGTGAAAAGGAAACTTTTCAAAAAAAAAGGAGGAATTTTTCTTTCTTTTACTTAAACAATGTATTAATTTATACAGATTATATATGATTGGTCACAAAATATAACAATAAACAAAAATAAGTTTTTAAACATCGCTTTTTTTCAAAAAAATTCCCATTTAAATTTTAGCTGTAAAAAAATATAAAAGAAGTATTTATGTACTTAACATTTTTTTTACACTGATAATCTTTTAAGTTTATAAATTCAATTTCTTCATTATTTACTGAATTGATGTATGTTTTAGCTCATTTTTAAGGTATTAATTAATTTAATAACATTTAATAATTTATACTTAAATGTTGTTATTGGCATAATTACTTTCTGCTTTAACTTGACTTAACTACATTCTTTGAGATTTATGCTCGTTAATGATGCTTTATCTCAATTTACCTAAATGCTGTTAAAATATTAAAAGTAAAAGAACCTGTTCTTAATTTTTTTTATTTTATATTATTATTATTAGTATTATTGATGTATACTTTCTACATTAATGAATAGTGTATTAATAGAGAGAATTATTAAAAATCAATATTAAAACAATGCGTCAATTTATATTTAACCGTTATTCATTTCAGCTTTAACCGCAATTTAAACTATTTGCCATTAGTTTTAACTCTAAAAATATAAAACTTCCACATTTAAGTTTGCAGAAATAAGTAGACTATAAAAATATTCATGATATAAGAATAAAGTCACAAAAGACAAAAATTTTTTAAAAACATTTTATTTCTTAACAAATCAATATTTAATATCAACGTTATCGAAATGGTACATGTACTTATTTACATCTTGAAGAAAACATGAAATGTAAATGAGAATCAGCGGTTCTGCAACGTACATATGAGGGAATGAAGAGGCAGCAATTTAAGCTCAGTGCAAAAAACTGTCGGTTATAGAAGCAGAACTACAAGGTCGATTAGAGGTCGTCGTATTTCTTTGGTCACAAACCGCTGATTGAAGATCACAGATTTTTACAAATTGCCGAAAACGGTGTCCATCAACTTGCCGATTTGGGAATTGTTGTCGGCACCTTTGGAAGGAGTACCAGAAGGAGGAAGGATTGCCTTGCATTCGTCGCTGTTGGGGTCGAATCTCTGGCAAACGATGTCTGGAAGGTCGGTGACGATCATCTTCATGATGTTGCGAATCATTTGGACAGATGCTTCACCACAACGCTTTGCAGTCATTGCTTCAGTTTTAACGTGGAATCGTCTGAAGCCACTGTGGAACAAATTCAAAATTAACTTCATGGATTTAAACTTTTTGAAAACAAAAATTGGATAAGATTAATTTTATTCAATTCCTTCTATTAGCTCACACTCTCACTATATATATCTTGTTCAAATTTTCAATCGTTCATAAAATACTTTTTATTCAGCCACTCAAGTTCAAATACATCTTTTTGTAACTTGTAGTGGATGACACTTGATGTTAATTCATTTGTTTTCAAATATTAATTCAGTAATTAAATTTAATGAATTAATTATAATTTTTTTTTCAGATTTAAGTTGCAATATATATACCAATAGATGGCGCCAGATAAATTTTAAAAAAATGAATGAAAATTATTTATAAAGGACTTTCTGCAATATAGTGAAAAAAAAGAAGCAATTGACTTTAATTTTTTTATAGTACTTGTTTTATGAAATTAACATACATATTATATAAATAATTTTATGAAAGAATTGAGGGAAATATAAATAAGTATAAAATAAAGAAATATTCTCCTTTTTTTTTCTTTGTAAAAGTTTATTAATATGTTTAACTTACCAGCACATAAGAGGGAATCTCTGTTTGAATGGAACATCAAAGAGTTTTTCAACCATAACTTGAATATCCTTCAATTGTGTCTTGAAGTCATCAGTGTCAGCTCCATCAGCTAAGCATTCGGCATGGGTCAAATAGTCTAATGGAAAGAAATCATTGAATTAATAATCGCCGAATAAAAACATACGAATATTAAAATTATTACTATTGTGTAAAAACAAAAAACTAATTTTGGAGAATTAATTCAGTTTATAATACTTTTAGAAAAGAATAATTTTATGCTTGCTAACTTAGAAGCAAAGTTTGTACATATCATAAAAATGTGTATCATAAAAATGTTTACTGCCTGCAAAAACAAACTTATCAATTTAATAATTTCAAAAATTATAATAGTGTTTTATAGTGTACAAACATTTACAGTGTGTAATTATCTTTAGTATTTACAAAATGGCATAATGCTTAAACATCTTTAAACTCGTCAAAACTCTATTTTTTTATCACAGATGAAAAAAAAGTAAATGACTTCTTGAACAAAAAATAATGCGCCAGATTTTGAATGATAAAACAAATAAATGTGCTCAAATGACTATATCGATGTCAATCTCAGCTTTTACCATTCTGATTTTGAAAGTCTGTCGAAAAGAGGACTTTCTACTTCAAGTAACAGACAAGTTTACCAATAAACTGATTTACAAATTATGACTATTAATTTAATGATCGTGAATGGAAATACAACTTTCCTTCGATGTTTGGTTTATAAATTTAAAGGTTACTAATTTTTCATTTGACTTATACGTATAATAAAAAAAACTTGATTTGGCACTATAAACTTACTAGCTCTGATTTCTGATCCAGCAGTGCAGAACTGTTTTCCAATTTCATCGGATCCAGATAACAAACCCATCAGTTCCTTCTGCAGAGGTGAAAGACATTTGTTTGTGAAGTTGCCCATGCACTCGTTGACTTCTTGCATGGTTCTGAATAAAAAAATTCCCAATTATTACACAAATAACCTATTTACATAAAAATTTAGTTTGCCAAACCTATAAATATGAAATTTTTTTTCTAATGCAGCTGACAAACACTTAGACATTATCTTCGATGCCTTAAGGCAAGCGCTCCATTGATGTTACTCACTTAGCACTACCTAAGAGGTGCGTGTAGCTTGAAGGTAAGCTACGGACGCGGAGTAACACTACCCCCGCAACCCTCTACGATCATGTTTGACCGGGACCTAGGGTTTAAAGTGGATTCCGAGCCGTGGCAGGGCGTTAGCCACTCGGCCATTCAGGCGTCTACATGAAATATTTATATTCAAATATTTGATTAGAGTTTGTATGAAGGGGATGCCTAAATAAGCAAATGAACACCCTCATATCGTGGATAGTTTTTGTTGAAAATAATTTAATTAAAAATATGAAAATTCCTTTTTATCTTTCTCTCAAATAAATTTATTTAGTATCAACAGTTTTTAAATTAAGAAATTTTGGGTAAATAATGTTAGCCACAAAGTATAAAATAAGTTCATATGTTGTGCCAGTATTTTTACTGGTTACTGGTTACACCATTTTACAATTAATTGAACACTTGGATTATAAAACACTAAATAAGCACGTCAAAATTCTATTTTATTTTTAAAAAATTAATAATTTTTCATTTAGTTTTTCGCTTTAAAATAATTGATATGTTTCATTTTTAAAACAAAATTTCAATGTGTAGAAATTTCTTTAAGTTTATTAATAAAAAAAAATAACTAATTTGTGAATGAATTGTATTCAATTCAATGTCATCCTTGCTATATATTTAAGTTAAAAAAATAACTGAAAGCAAACTTACTCGCACCATTCGTTGATTTTATCCTCATCTGGTGGGATTCCATTGCTCTGGAAATGGAACATACCAATTGCTACGCATAAGTCTACTTCTCGTAGATGGCATGCTTGAGAATAGGCTTGATCGGCAGCTAAAATGAGAAAAGCATAATATTTAATTGTACAAGTAAGAGATTTCTAAGTACTAATGATAATCAAAGTGTAAATAAAAAATTTTTGCAAGCTTCAAACATTTTTAATGTTTTTTAGCAGTCTTATGGTATTTTATGATTCCATTTTCAATGGTTTAATGTTAAATTCTCACATATTTATTAGGTAAATATATATTTCAATAAAATATTTGAAGAAATATATTTAGAAAATGTTATAAAATCAATACAATGTTTATGTTTGAGCTTCTTGAGCTGCTTTAAGCTTGAAATCTAAAATTATAAAAATTGATATCATAATAAATTAAATGTAAAAAGTAATGGAATATTTCTAATTTTCATTAGAAAAAGTCAAGAACAACATAAAGATTTTTAATAAAGATATGTATAATAAATTTAGAAATTATTTTTATTTATAATTCTTGTTACTCCATCATGAATAATAATAGAAATTCCATTTAACTAAAAGTAAATACTACTGTTTAGTGTATTTAAATATCAATGATTATTTTTTTTTTTATTTTATTCTAAAATAATAGTAAATTATATTCCATTTTATATACATTTCAATAACATTTAAGAATATCAAAAATTAATTCATATCTAAGAGGCATTTCCCATATTAAAGAGGAAACATTTTATTGGAAACAATTATAGTAAACATAGATATGAGCAAAGTATATATTTCATAAAAATAAATTATATGCTCCATTTAGAGTATTATTCCTAATATAAATCTGTTTAGTTATTTAAAAATAATGTAACGACTTAAAATAAATTTTATTTAACAAGAAACTTAATTAATTTACTCATTAAAATATATATATTCAAATGAGGACACTTATTAGCATATATGCATATATTTTTTAAAAATCATAAAAATTATTTTTCAAGATATATCAAATAATTACAATTTATTGTTCCAAAAATTTGAAGCAAAATTGAATTATCTTTAAATATCAAATGTTTCCTTTTTTACCCTCTATTTTTAAATATATTATTTTATATCCTAAGAAAAGCGAAGAAATGTGCTTGGCTTGTTAATGATTTATTTCAAATTTTCCAATTTCAATTTTTAATTTTCCAATTCCATTCAATATTTATATAGATTTTTTTAAATGCTTTAGAAAATTTAAAAAATTCACATAGTATTTCTATAATCTAAAAAAAAAAAATTTCTTAATTAAATATGAAAAGATTTCAACAATCCTATTTCTCTACTCGCATTTATTTAACTGACTAAACATTTGCCTATCAAATAAAAGACCATCAACTTACCAAATGCCAACAGCACTATAGCTAAGATGAACTTCATCTTCAGTCAGAGAATAAAACGATTAGAACACTTTAAACCGAAAATGTGGAATGTGAATCCCAGAAAGTGGATCTACATCTTTTATATTCGCTCAGAAAACATTTTTATTTTTATTTATTGCTATTTTTTTTTTTTTAAACCCTGTGGAATACTGCTACCAGAATTTCCAGAAACAAAAAACAACAACAACAAGAAAAAAAATAAATACTTCAGAAACGATTTTGAGCAACGTCAATTAACCAACGGTTGAAAAGTACGTCATAAACTGTTGTGATTCATGTTTTATTAACAAAAATAAGAAAAAAAGAGAGAAAAAAAAAGAAAATACTCCCTACCACCCTGTTTTTCTAACTCTTTCAGAGACATGAATTATGCGCGAGGGATATTAGAACACGCCCATACACGTTGCGAAAATAGATAGACCAAAACCGATTGCAGATCACATAGTCGAAAAAAAAAAAAAAAATGTCTTGCCTAAAGGCTCTGGTCCTTGAAAAGTCGTTTTTGGTGTACATCAATCCTTCTAAAAGGGGTTGACCTTCTAAATTCTCCAAAAACTCGTAGGTTGCAGCTATTAAGTGACAGACCTCTCGTTTCCTAAACAATGTGAGCGTGAATTTGCACCCACTTGATAATGATGTCTTGCACGAAAAATTGAACAGTAAATGCCTAAAATTCGTGAATGTTCTATCAGTTAGATAATTTGTTTGTTAAAAAGATATTTTTGGACATGCAATCATGAACTTGCATGTAGACAAAAAAAAATCATGAAAAAACCTCAAAAAACAGGATAAAATGTAAGGACATTCTTATAATTAAAAATATAATATCATGAAATTTAAATTTATGATGAAACATCAAACTTATAACTTTGACACCAATTAACAAATGCATACACGCTTTAAAATAGTTTGCTGTACAAAATTGTGATATTTTTTTCAAAATAACTTATTGATTTATTCGAAAGTAAATTCAATATAATATTTAAAGTAAAAAAGATTAATTTATATTAAAAAATAATCATTTATTGTACAAAAATGTTTTTTATTGAGTATTATTTGGTGTTATACAGTCCTATTAAATCTTTTATTATTTAACAAAAACGTTCATGTTACTTATCGGGCTATTTGTTAATATTAAAAAATTTATTAGAAATTCGTCATTAAATATCGAGTTTCAAAATAAAAATGTAAAAAAAATTCAAATGATCATTTTTGAATTTTATTGCTAAATACTTAAAATATATTGTAAAGAAAAAAAAAATGAAAACAAAAATACAAAAAGCATAAAAAAAAGTTGCATATAAGTTCATTAAAATTTCTTAAGAAAACGAAACGTCTCGTATAAAATTTAGTGTAAAATAAATGTTTTTAAAGTTTTTCGTAAATGTTTTTCCATTTTTATTCAAAATACAAATTAAAAACATTAATACAGATTGAAAAAATGATAAAACATAATAATATCAAACTAAGTCAATAATAAATATTGATGTAGTCAACATTCATATCAATATTGAAACTAATTCAATATTGAAATAAAAAGGAATTACAGCACAACATTATTTTGACTATATTATATTAGCAATTTAAATAATTTAATTATAATATTAAAAAATGTGTGTATATTTTTTGCAATTATTTTATTACATTATTGATTTTGCCTTTAAAAACACTTTGATAATTTCCTATTTTAGTTAGAGAAATATCTTTACCCAGAAGTAAAAGTATTAAGTAATATCACAATTTTCATACATTTATTTATTATTAAATATGTGGAAAAAAAGTTTAACATCAAATAATTTTATTCCATTTTCAAATTATTTAAAATTTAAAACTTTCAAACAAAACAAAAAAGTTTTAAAGTTCTTCGAAACAATAACAATAATAATTTCTTATATAAAAGAAAACTATTTGCAGTTTTTGCAAAAAAAAAAAAAAAACGTCAGTGTTGGCAATGGAAAATCATTAAAGATGTTTTTTAAATAATTATATCGTCAAAATTAATTCAAATCTAATTCATGAATCAAGGATAATGTTTGAAGCTAATGTGCAAAAGAGCTCAAGTTTAGACCCCTTGACGGTGTTCGTTGCAGTCACTGTTTTCAGAAACCAGGAAACAAGGTGATGATTTAAATAATGAGAGTTTTTGCATACCGTATTTTGGACGTCCGTTAGCTTTTTCTCCCCAGCGCGCATGCTGTGCCTGTAATAATGTTTCATTGACATTCATTTCAGAGCCACACTGACATTCATTCCCAGAGAGTTTTCTAAGTTTACTCTGGTTGTTTTTAAGTAAACATTTCCTCAAATATTACCGTTAAACAAACTTTTTAAGTAAAATATTTTTCATTGTTTTTCACTATTTTTTTTTTTTTCCATTTACTGTTAAAAGACTTCTGTGATGTATGTTAATGGCTGATCGTAACATAAGTAAGACACACGAGGTTCAAAATAAATATAAATAAGTAAATATAAAGAGCTATATTATAAAAAATAAAACATTTTAATTGTTTGCCTAACCAAGTATGTTTACATATTTTTGAAGGTTATAATAATTTGGTTAAATGTTGTACTTATAGAATATGAATTCTCAAAAACCAGTTTTTAAAATTCTCTTCACGGGGGTGCGAAGAACTTGATCTGAATAGGTCAAAAGAATGCGATGCATTCACAAAGGGAATACCAAAGTATATTAATGATGAAAATTTTAAATCTGATGTAAACAATTATAGTTATCTACATAAAATACTTTAATAGCAATTTGAATTTTAAAATCTGATCATTATAAAAGAAAATAAATTCACAATATAATAATATTATTTTTATGTAATATTACATTCAGTTTAATTCCTATGAAATTTTTATAAACATAGATTATGAAATACTGGTAAATACTAATATGATGCTTATATAATGAGGAAATGCTAATATAATGATGATTATATAATGATGAAATACTAATATAATGATGATTATATAATGATGAAATACTAAATAATGAATGAAATAAGAATATAATGATGATTATATATGATGAAATACGAAAATAATGATGATTATATAATGATGAAATACTAATATGAGGATGATTAGTAACAAGGAATATAAATACTTTTTCTAATTTTCTTTAAAATTACAATTATTAATTTATTAGTAATCTAATTCGTTGATTCTTTAAATATTTTAATAAAAAACATTGAACGAAATTTTAAAATTCACAATTTTAGTGTCACATAAGGAAGCATAAAGATCATTTTTAAATTTTATTTTAGGAAGATATTTTTAAATATTTAAATTATTTATTTAAACTTTCAATTACAAAATACTACTAACTTTCTATTCAAAATACATAAAATATATTCTGTCCATCTACGAATAATTAGAATCTATAAATAACAAATTCAAATTATAGAGTAGAGACACAAAAAGGCCAATTACTTTTATTTATTTAATTTTATTTTTTTGTCATGATTTATTTATTAAGTTTGTACAAAAATGATTATTATATATATATTTGAACTTTGAACCTTGACCCCAAGATTAACCTTATTGAAACACGTTTGGAATTTTAATAAATAGGAAAACTTTAGACTTTAATTTCTTCACTTCCTTATAACTTTCTAAATGATGGAATAAATCAATGATTTTAAAATAAATATTCATTGAAGCTTGTATTATTTTTATTCTAAAAGTAACCTCAACCATGTTAATGCGAAAGCAATAGGAGAAAAATATAAAAAATAAATAATAACCTCATAAAAGTTTCTAATGAGAATGTAATGTATAATATGCTTAATTGATTTGATGTAAAGCTCTAAGACAGGGGTCCCCAAACTACAGCCCGCTGGCCAAATCCGGCCTGCAAGTGTCATCCATCCGGCCCGAGACAGCGAATAGCTTATTGTTGCTGTAAGAAGTTGGATAAAAAAAAACACAAATGATCATAACTCGGTTTTATCGACTTGCTAGGTAAAGCTTGATGGCAAGCATAATACGCAGAAAATTTAATAACATAATAAATAATAACGACATAACAACTAACAAGTAATTGAAATGAATCCCACTAACATTATAAACTAGTGAAATCCGTGGTTACCTTCGGTAGTTATGTTGGGGTAAAGAGTATCGCATATGTATGGAATGTATATATCCTGAATCAAACATATGATTTTATCCTAAAAATCCCTCAGGAACGGAAAAGCTAAATTAACCGCTGAATATCCACTTGCAAAAGAATATTAATGAGATTTATGTGATTGTGATTTTTCACTGACAATAGTTTGTAGTTAGCAAGCGTATGCTCGCTCAGAGCGCGTACTCGGCGACTGGTCTAGAAATTATAGATAATGGCAGAAAAATTAAAAAGGTTTTGGCCCTCGGTACTTACTGGAGGAAACAGTATGGCCCTAAGGCTGAAAAGTTTGGAGATCCCTGCTCTAAGAGATAAGACATTGTAAAAAAAAAAAAATAGATTTTAGAGTTTTTGCATAACGTTTTTTTTTTTATCGCCCGGTATTTTTCTCCCAAGCGCGCATGCTTATAGGAAATTGCGCATGCGTATATGTAATAATGTTTCCTATCAGCATGCGCACTAGGGAAGAAAAATACCGGACAATAAAAACCTTATGCAAAAAACTCTCTGATGTAACTAAAAATTTGTTTATTAAGATGACAAGCTATTTATAATTTAAAATATAAAATATATATATCTCTTTTATATATATATATATATATATATATTTTATATAATTGTATGTAAACGAAACAAATTATTAGTAAAAAATGCTATAATGTATTTAAGTAATAGTAATGGGTATGAATAGGAATGGGCATGAAGTGCATTACATTGTATGTTTCAAAATGATTTCTGCAGTAATGTTTGAATAAAATTTTATTTATCGCCATTTCAAGTATACTTATTTAATTCTGCCATATCTGAAGTATTTTTTTTTAATTTACACTAATAAATTTTTAGAGCTTTAGAAGTACAGGTTTCAAAACACAGTTTAATGAATATATATATCAAAGAAATAAAATCACATAAAATTTATAACAAATAAATATATGCATAATTTAGAAATTATAGTACATTTTTTTTTTTACAGAGAAGAACATATTCTAGAACATTTTTACAAACAAATGAAAAAACAACAAAATTTGTTGCTAAATTATTGCTTATTGTTTTTATATTTTATATAATAACATTTTAACAATGTGTTTACATTTTAGTTAAATTTAAATTGCGAAGACAAACATTTTTATTCATTTATAATTTAAATTTTCTCTTTTAATTATAAATGAGCCTCTTTATAAGACTAGATATCAACTGTCATTAGTCACAAACATAGCCATTTAAACCTTAGAAAGCATTGAACCTTTATCGTCATTAGAACCTTTATCTAAACATATAAATAAAATTGTCGTATTTACCTTGATATACTTGTCAATCTCAATAAAAGTCAAGAAAGCATTAATTATTCGTCCACCTGTTTACAAAACTAAAATTAAAGGTTTCAAAATTCTATTTACGATTTTTTTACAATTACATTTTTTTCATTCGTTAAAGATTGCTGGTAATTTTATAGGAAAACAGTACAATTTGCGAAAAAGAATTTTGATAAAAAAATATTAAATGAATTATGCAGCAACATATATTTTTTTTTTTTTTTAAATATCGCATTTTGGAATATTTAATTATATTCTGATATTTAACGCAGACCCAATGTGGATGATAGTTTTTAAAGATACTGAACTTTTAGAAAGAGAGATTTTGCTGTGTTTCAAGACAAGTTTCTATATGAAATGTTTTCAAAGCATTTATTTGAATCATTGTGAAACTCAGAATTAAAAACAATATATATTTTTTTTTTTCACTAAGGATTATAATGATTGATCGTAATTCAATTGGATTTACACATTATTTTAAAAAGATTATTTTTAATACTATATTTTTCATTTCTTATAAATTTCTTTTGGTATTATATCCTTTTGGTATGTTTCATGTCATGAAACATGTAATAAATAAAGCACATAAAAATTTTATACACTTTAAAAACCTTTTTTTTTGTAAAACATGGTAAGAAATATAATTTCAAATAACATGTAGAAATTATTTTCCTCTTTTATGGTGAAATAGTGTAATAAGGCTAATTGATTTAAAAAGAAGACTTACTTGTCCAGCGAAGTTTATACTTGCTTTTGAAAATTGCACAATTTTTGTCTAAAAGTTGAATACCAGTTAAGTACTAATTGCAGCTATTACCTTTTGGCAATTATTTCGCTTTAAACTAATAAATATACATTTTTATATAGCTTATGAATATAAAAACTATATTATTTATCATCTTCGATTGACAATAATTGCATTTTTGTGATCATCTAAAAATTTTGAATGACATTACACGGTATATAATACATTTCTCTAAATTTTTTTTTTTTAGGTATCGGTAATTACATGCTTGTTTGGCAGTCTATCTATGTCGTAATTTTCTAAGAATCCCTTACTATATACGTAGTTCTTGTTGATGAGAACTGCATACTAATTTGTCATGTTATTTTCTTCTTTCTCTGCGTAGGATTTCTCGACATGGGCTGAGGATTTTTTAACATTCCGTTTCCGAATTTCTTCCAGTTCTCCGTCATAGGGAATCCACACGTGCTTTGACGTCAGAAAGTCGTTGTCAAAACGTGCATCTTCTATAGCATTGCACAATGTTTGGATACAGCATGTATTTCTTGTTCTTTAGCAATTAATTATAGTCTAATTAGCAGTTTTTACTTTCTAAAGGTATTTTGAAATAAAAATGGATATTTCACTACATGAATTGTAATAATCGGCAATATTATATTTTTAAATTAATATATTTTACTGCTGTATATTTGGTAAAAAACATTATAAATTCAAAACGTACGTTATGGCTATAATGAAGAAAAGATTATACTTAATTAAACGTACATTAATAAGATTAATTTTTTAACACCATCTTTATTTTTTGTATGATATTAACAAAATTTTAAAAAAAATTTTACTCACTCTTTAGTGGCCCAATTTAGCATTACAATGTTTGGATGCAGCATAAATTTATTTTTTCTTTAGTAATTAATTCTCGTCAAATTAGCAGAATGCACGTGCTTTTACTTTCTAAAGGTATTTTTAAATAAGAAATTGATATTTCATTACATGAATGTAATAATAGGCAATATTATATTTTTAAATTAATATATTATAATGCTGTATATTTGGTAAAAAAACATTATAAATTCAAAACTTACGTTATGGCTATAATGAAGAAAGGGTTATAATTAATTGAACATACATTAATAACAATAATAATTTAATATATGATTATTATATTTTCGTAGGATATTAACAACATTTTAACACATTTTACTCACTTTTAGTGGCAGATACATAATTGTAAAATTAGGTCCTGATTATGTAGGCAAAATTTTTATATTACCTTAACTGTAGGGAGCAGTTATATTTGTTCAATTAATTTGCAAACATCCATAATATGAATATTTTAATATTTAATTTATGAAGAACAATATTGTGAAAAGTGCAACGATCCTATTTATATTGGTACAATGATGCAAAAATAAAAGGTACAACGATCTATTACTGTACAATGATGCAATATCAAGGTACAATGATCATATTATTGGTACAATGATGCAATATCAAAGGTACAATGATCATATTATTGGTACAATGATGCAATATCAAAGGTAAAATGATCCTATTATTTTATGTCCAACTCATAGTTCTAGTTTATACAAAAAAATGAAACGATACATGGTTTGCAAATATAATTTTAGGTTTGTAAGAAAAAAATGAAGAAATATATCCAAAAACAATTTCGAAAAAATATATATTTGTGATATAGATATTTTTTTGTATGTTTTGAAATAATATACTACTGTTCCCAAAAAAAAGTTAAAACCTTTTTTTTTTTTTTTTTCCTTTTTTTTTTTTTTTTTTAAAAAACTTTTTATTTATTTATCCAAATTTATTTCATCACCTTCAACGTAATACCATCCGGATGCAATGTACTTAAGCCAACTTTTTCAATTCTCAATGCATGCTAAAAAGTCATCGGTAGGGATGGTGTTTATAGCTAGCGGCGATTCACGTTGAATCTCTTCAATCGACTCAAAACGGTGTCCACGGAGTGGTCTTTGAATTAAAATAGCCAGAAGTCGTGCAGTGTGAATGCGGTGGTTCTAAAACGATATGGGTTTCATTTTTGGCGAAAAGTCACGAAGAAATCAGATCAAAAAGTTACATCGAAATTCTAACATCATCAGAAAGTTCTCTGATTGTAAATCGACTGTTTTGCAATCACCAAATCTTTAATTTTTGCACGTGAGCTTCGTCGGTTGAGGTTGATGGTCAATCAGGGGTCTTCGAGGTCAGAGGTTATCATCAGCATGAATGGAGCCTTCCTGTGGAATTACATTCTTCTCCCCCTCAAAGTGGTTAAACACTTCTGTTACCATACAAATGAATGTAAAAGCCTATCTAAAACATTAAACTCCTCTCTTATCATCAGCATGAATGGGGGGACTTTCCTACAGGAATTACCTCTTCGTCTTCGATGCGTTTTCTACCTTCTTTAAACTGTTTATACTACTTGTAAATATTTCTTTCCGATATAGGAATGCTCACCGAATGCCTTCTTCTTCAACATCTCTATACGTTTCGCAAACAAAATTTAATGCAAGTTCTTTGCTCAATTAATTCAGACATTTCAAAAATCGCCGGAATTTGGCGCGTCTCAAATAACCAAGCGTAATTCAAACACTAATGAATATTTTGACGTCAAATTTCACACAGTGCCAGCAACCTAAAAACTATTAAAAAATTGAAATTCCATAAGCCCCCTGGAATTTTAACTGAAAATTGATCTTACTTTTTGGACACTGTAGTTTATTCAAGTTAAACAATATATTATCATTTAAAAAGAAGAATTTCTTTCAATTTTTTTGTTATTTTACATCAGTTTTTATTTCAACATCAAAAACTTTTATAAGGAAGTTTCTGCTAATTATCTGAATTCATATTATTATATTTATATTTCTAATTTTTTTTTTTTTAATGTCAGACATATAATTTTTGAACACATAAAGTTGTAATTAAGCTGATTTTGAAGTTTCAATTTAATAATATGTTTGAATGTTTTAAAATTAACATTTGTCCTGTTGATGTTTGAAATAATGTATCTGAAACAAAATAGTAAAATAAATCACTCTGTCTGGTATTATTAAAATTTATATTTTTAAATGTTAAAACCATTTATTAAGCCAATACATAAAGCTTTTCTTTGCAGTCTCATAAAATACATGCCTTTTAAGTTATTAATTGTATAATTTAGTATGTTATACTGATATGCTTGGTTGAGTGCAATCATAATTGCAGTCATGAATCAAAAAAGAAACAATTTAATGTATATATTTTTTTTTTTGAAAAAATGAACATGTGGACTTGAAAACAGTTTATATGGAATTTTACGTACATGGAAAAAACCCTTACCAACATAATTAACAAAATAATACGTGTGTCATTTCAAGGCCAAGTTGACAAACTCGTTTATATTTTTATATTTTATGTATTTTTAAAAATGATGAAACATTTTGTATATTAAAAAATCCTATAACTCTTGTTTTTATTTTTAATTTTTAGAATAATAAAAAAATAAAAATTGTTAACTCTTTATTACTTTTATTATATACCACTGCATATAATAAATTATCCGACTGATTAAATAAACCTTGGTTTATATTTATGTTTTTCTAAATTTTTCTAAAATATAGAAAATCAATTATTTCTATGGATTGTTATTGTATTTTTAAATATTTTTTTAAAGTTAATGAAAATAAAAAAAAAAATTTTTTATTATCCGTAAATAAATAAAAAAAAAAAAAAAAACATTCCGTAAAAAAAACACTATAATTTTTTCTAATGCAGCTGGCAAACACTTAGAGAATTGTCTTTGATGCCTTAAGGCAAGTTCTGCACAGACGTTACTCACTTAGCACTGCCCAGGATGTGCGTGCATGTAGCTTTAAGTTAAGCTACTTATGCCGAGTAACAATACCCGTACAACGCTTTGCGCTCATGTTAGACCGGGACCAACGGTTTAAAATTGATTCCGATTTCATTATAAGCATAGCCGGGACTCGAAACCGAAACCTGTGGTACCGAACCGAGCGTCCAGAGCGCTGGCCATCAGACCCCCTCGAGAATAAATTATAAAATGATAGTTTCTGCTTATTATATCTCACTTTAATTCTTCCGTTACTTCTTCTTATTTTTTTTTTTAATTTGGCTCTTCATATTTTCTATGAAGAGATCTTTAAAATGACTAAAATCTAAAAGTTATTTTCCATGTTGCTTGTATTCTTCAAGTTTTGTTTTTGTTTCACTTTTTGGGGTGTGTAAAAATTAGTTCAAGGTAGATAAAATGAGTGACCTGAATATGTTCCAAAAACCGCAAATGTTGAGTGACTGTATGGTTTGTGTATCTGTGATCTTAGTGAAAGTGATACAGAAAGTATACAAAAACTCTAGGTTTAAGATCATGTCACCACAGAATGTTCATGATAAAACATTATCTTTCAGACACCAGTCGCCAATAAAGGTAAAAAAAACACTCATAAGGTCAGTGGCCATTGAAAAATCATCCTTATTGGTTAAAAGATGAAAATACAATGAGACAAAAATGACTGCAGACATAGATTAACTTGTAACAAAACCAGTTTTGATACGAGAACATACAGAAGGAAGAAAACTTCAGATTTATGGCAAAACTGCTAGCTGAAATGTATACTACATTGAAATGTATACTATGCTGTTACGGAATGTATATTAAATTTTTAAAAATATCAAATTTAATCCCCAGCATACTATTAGTGAATTAAGGACAATTTTGGCATATTGAGAAGGCCAAGCAAGATATCTTTAACCTAATAGGTATCCTTTATATAATAAAGTATGACAAATGTGTGTCATGCGTTTGGAAGAATTAAATCAATTTGAAATCCTTATATTATGACTTTTACCTTCGTATGCCACCATTCTTCACCCTTATATCTATATTCACATTACACATGATATAGATAATTGAAACAAACATGCAAGAATATGCCAAATTAATATAACATATCAAACAATTTGAAAAAAGGCAATAGCATTTGCAATTATTCCTGCAATGAAATACTTTTCCAAAATGATATTGCTTACAATTATAGTTTAAAGAACATGAAGTTACACACACTCGCTTAATGATGACCCCAAGAAGTTTAAATCACCCATCAGTACTATGAGTTGTGTTAAAAACACAAAAAAGACTTATTGTTCTAGTTTAGAATCTTTGAAAAAAATCCATAAAATTTTAATTATAAAAATCTTGCAAAACCACTTTAGAACTTGCATTACTTACATGGTTTAACATGACTCAAGCAATTTAAAATATTAGAAATCTTCTATACTTTTCTAAAAGAAAAGCATCATTTCTTTAAGTGTAAACCGTAATTTAATATTGTGTTTTTTTCAAAGTTTTAAGAATGTTAATTTTTCAAAGTTTTCCCAAAGTAGCAATACGTAACT